>JBBNBP010001830.1:0-11103 GCA_039737535.1 Lagodon rhomboides | reverse complement strand
ACTGTAGCAGCAGAGATGATGGTGAGTGTGTCCATGTTTCTTTCTGTTATCCCATAGTGGCTTTTATTTGAGCAATATTACCCTCGAGGGTGTGCTTTAACGTCATTTGAGCATGACAGCGATGTGGTCAGCACTGAAGTGGTTTGTGATTTATTTTCATGATTAATAAACAACATTTCTAAATAATAATAATAATAAAATACTCAGCTCGGACTTGTTTCATTTTAATCTTAGTATCTAATTATAAAGAGCAGAGAAGTTACAGATTTATCACTTTATTTACCACAAATCTTTCATTTTTTTGTCATTTGGTTCTTCTCATCTTCCTCCATCCATTCATCCAAACTGAGACCGCCACATAAATCAAAATTAACAACAAACCGATCCATTTTGTAGCCTATTTTTCCACTCTGACAGTTACGATGTTGCCATGGAGATACAATGTTGCCAAGTCTGTGGCAACATTGTATCTCCATGGCAACATAGTAACTGTCAGAGAGATACAATGTTGCCACAGACTTGGCGGAGTGATACTTTGAGTAATGAGTCAGGCGTGCTATAAAACTGATTTGAGCACGGTCAAAATGTGTTGTTGACCAATCAGACTGTTCGGTCGGAACTACTTGTTGTATAATTTAAAGTAAAGTTAATTTCCCTCCATTCAGCTGTAAAATAGGACAGAGTTACAGTACGTTACGGTAGTTTTCGGCGGCTCGTTGCTACAAACAGGTTGAGAATCAAGAGTGACAATGAATCCACTTTTTTGACCGCTGCCATCTCCTCCATCGCTCGTCGGTCCAGCTTTTGGACCAAGACTCGGGTGGTCTTTCAAGGAGCTGATACAAAAAGCTTTTAAGAGAATAATTGAATGAATTAATATAGTATGTTTTAATCCATTCGTCCGAGGACCTTGGAGGAAAAGTCTTTTCTTTTCTCTAATTCCCAAATGGTCAAAAACTGACGCTGTGGGACTGTAAGACGAGTCGGCCGCCATCCAAAGCGTCGTTGGTCACCAAGACTCAGGTAATCTTTCGAGGAACTGCAGTTCTTTTGCAGCACTTCTGTTCAGGTTGGTAACAGCAGATGCTTTCTATGTATCTGACCAGGTAGTTTTCGTACAAGGAAATCGAATGTAAGTCAGCGTGTGAGCAGAAGCAGCACTCAGCCTCTCGCACCGGCTGGTACTTTGCACCGTGCTGCTGTCAGGGCAGAAGTGGAGGTTTAAGCGATATTGAGGGGAGGAAATTTATAATCTTTATCACTCTTGGTGACCGTGACGAGCTAACATTTATTAAAGCCGGCCTCGAGGCACTTCACTCCGGCTATAATGTCCTGTCGATGACAGTTAATGCCACCCCGGATGATCTTGTTAAAAAGCTTTTTAATCAGCGGAGCAATTAGGAAGAAAGTGGCACATCCATTCATTTCTCCGGCCTAACTAAGATTTGAATCCCTCCTAATCAAAAACTGATTCTGAGTCGGATGCCGGAGTGTTATTACCCCTCGAGATTGTCAGATCGGACCTCCACTTACCTGCCTCACAGCCTCGGATGAACTGAAAAGTGGCACACCTGTATTCAGGTCAGAAGAATAATGATTCATTTTTTGCATTCCCTCTCACAGTCCACCAGTGCTACTGTCATCGCCTCGCAGACACTTGTCACGGCCTCGACTCCGAGTCCCTTTTCAGACAAACACACCGGGCTGCTTTGTCACAGCGTCATTCAACAGTGGCGAGGGAAATCGCTCCTGTGCTTCCGTGCACCCTTTCTATTTGACTAGTCTTTGGTGTGAAACCGCTCAATATTCTGGGTTTGCAGCAGCCGCTTTCCCAGATCAGTGGAGACCGAACACGTTAAGTTGAGGTCCGTGTTCAGGCACGGTTGAAATGCAAATATTTCACGCCCCTGAAATCAAATCATCTCAGTACCTGCTGAACCCAAAAGAGAATATTCTTTTCTCCAGCCGGTACACAGGTACCTGCCTGGAGCGATGAGAGGGAGCGCCGCACACATCCAAATGCATGTTCCACATGCGTATACGGCTGAGTCACTCGAGCGGATATTCAGACTTTTAAAACTTTCTCTAGTTTTAACTCACTCGAATGATTAACCCCGAAATCACTCCCAAAGCAGAGTAGCAGAGTCTGTGGAAACAAATTCTGAACGTTATACGACACATCCCTTTTCATTTTACTGCAAAAAAAATCCTTGGAACAAAAGATATTGTCAGAATATTGTCCTCTATGGCTCTGCAGGGACACTTTTAACCCAAGTGATGGCATAGCAACATTTCTTCATACCCAAACGACTGAACAGGTCGATTTCCAGTGAAAATTACAAGTATCACCATTTGAAATACACTGTGAATGATGCAGCGTACCAGCGACAAGTGTACCAGCAGTGAACGTCCTGTGTTTGTCTGATCCATCCTTCCCAACCTTTTACTTCACTGTCACCTGACGTCCTCCCACACTCTTATAAGAGCAACGAGAGCCACTAGATGTCGCTGCCTGACAAGAATTGTAAATATGAGTCGTAATAAGCTGCTTTCACAGTGCACCTGTCGTTGTTTTCTGATGAGGGCGGGCCGACCACTAGGTAGATCGTCAGCTTGGCTCGGAAACTGCCACTTTATATATACATCTAATTAAAAACGAGACAAGGGAGTTCTTGTTAAGCCAAGTGCCCTAGTTAGATACCTGTAAAGGCCCCCACACACCGGGTCCGACGTCTTCCTTCTCCGACCACTCTGTTGGATCCGTTCGGATAGAAAAGTCACATTGAAACACACCGCCCCGGCTACACAGCAGCGTATACGTTCTGCGCCTGAGCGAAATGCAATAAGTCTCCTAAACATCGGGTGGCGCTAGTCTCGTGCCAGTCACCCAAAACATGAAAACAGGAAATGACAGAACGGAGTGCGGACCGTAGCTTATCAGAACAAAGCACACACAGTGTTAGCTCAGCATTACTTGCGTGATGTCGTATTACGGTGGTCTCTCTTCCACCAGGGCAGCCAGCTGCTCCTCAAAGTCCTCGGTCCACACAGCCATGGCTTCCAAACATACGCTGGTTTATCCCCAAAATAACGAACGGTGAAGTGTTGTTTGTAACTCTGTGCCGTCTCTGTTTATGTGGTTTGTTTACCATCGTCACTTCCGCCGCCCCTCCCACACGCCGCGCTGATTCGCTGGCACACCGCCAATCAGAACGGTCACTGAACAGCTAGCTAACAACCAATCAGAGTATCCGACGGCGTCCAACCTCAGACGGCCGACTGAACATGTTCAGTCGGATCAGACGCAGCTGAACACACCGAACAGAGCAGCTCCCGAACTCGTCCGACTCTCTCCTAACGCTTCAGACGTCCGACGTCGGAGCCGGTGTGTGGGGGCCCTTAGTATGTGTGGTATTTCTTCAGATTAGATTGTTTCACAATGATATCATGGAGTAACATGATGTGGCGACATCCCAACATCGTCCAGTCAAAATATGAATTAGTCCAACACTTACAGATCGGTTCCCATCAGCCTGTCCTTTGTGTTAAGTGCTGATTAGTAGATGTTAGCATGCTAAGAGTCTAAACAAAGATGGTGACAATGACAAACATCAGACAGTAGCATGTTAGCATGCTGATGTTAGCTCATTGATGCAGCTCCTTTTGTCTTGCTCCATCAGGTTTGCACATTTGTTCACTGCTCACATCAACTACAGCCTTTGCTTCCTTCTTTTTATTCTTGAACATAAATAAGTACGAGCACTTACATCCTAATGTACACCGTTCAAACACGTCCTCCTACATGTATATATACCTTTTTCTTGCTGTAAATCCAGACAGATTTCGCAGCCCTGTGACATTTCATTCCTTCATTTCAACACCACGTTTCTTCCTTCAGTGTAAGCTGTATTTTTTACCGTATGTGTCACCTACCTTTTCGTTGGGTTAAAAAGGAAAAGTTAAACAACCTCTCAGGCAGTCTGAGATGATGATGATATCTCAGCGAGGCGGTGAAAGTCAGACGGCAACACACGAACGCACAGACGCACACAAACAGCTGTAATCAGCCACCGCTGATGACTTGCCTGCCACTCCTCCCCCCAGGTTCCCGACATCATGAAAATTAATGTCCTGGCATCTATTTCGATGGCGCGGCGCGGGGCTCAGAGGTGGAATCGGGGCGCTTCTGTGTTTTGATTCAGATTTTATTTCAATATTTATATATTTATTTCCCCATGGTTCTGCTCAGTGTCCATTTGTGCGCTGACGGACACGGAGGAATGAGGATCGGATGTGTGTGTGTGTGTGTGGTCGAGGGAGGGAGGGAGTAATCTCTCAGGATGTCAGTGAGGTAATTTCATTTTTCTCTGAGCTATCAAAAGTTTGTCATTTGGCAATCACACCGTGTCAGACTTCCTTCACCTCCAGAGGATTGCTCCATTTTATTATGCCTCACAAATATTCACAGGGAATGCAAGAGCTCAGCGAGCGGCAATGGAGTGCCACGAGATGATAGGATTGCACCAAAGTGTGTGTGTGTGTGTGTGTTCACGGTGCATTCATGTGTGACTCTGTCTGTAATCCCAAACTAAATGTAAAGTACTTTGGATGCTGCAAAAATGTCCAATGCGACATGTTTTGAGTGTAAAGTGTAGCTTTCCTTTAAGATTGTGTTTATTCTGCCGTCTTTTGGAGACATGAGAAGACAAATATCAATCCCATCCATGTCTATGTGTTAGTACAGGACTTGAGTCAGGATGTGGTTAGCCTAGCTTAGCATAAAGACTGGAAGCAGAGGGGAAAAACTAGCCTGGATTTGTTCCAACTGCAAAAATGCAACGCCTACACGGTTAAATGTTATTATTTCTTATAAAACATGCATTTAGAAAGAAATGTGTACATCAGAGTCCCTAGTTTGAGAAAAAGACACCTCACGCGTCCTCAACTGGCAGCTCCATTAAATGGTACCTGCAAAACACCTGTCTCAGCAGCCCCTTTTAGATAGAAAAGGTGGCACATCTGCAGCAAGGTAAAGGCTGCAATGTGCCTCCTTGTCTGTCTAAAAGGGAGGTGTAATATTCCTCCTTTTCCAAACAGCCTCCACTTTTCCTCCTCTGGTAGGCGTCAACATGTGACGTGACGTGAAGCAGGAAGTTGGGCGTGAAGAGAAGCAGGGCAGTTTCTGCTTTTCTCCCAGAATCCTCTTCCGTTTAACATTGGGGCTTATGGGGCAGTTGCTGGAGTTTGTGTCGGTTAGACGCAGATAATTCAAAAACCGTACATCCTCCCGATAAAGTGGACACGTTGCCAGACAGAAGACAAGTGTGGCTACGTTCTTGGAAAATATCACTATTGTAGTGTGAAATCTGTGGCTAGGATCGTCATCTAAAGAAACATTTTCGGAGAGTTTTTTTCAGGCTCCCCCACTCTGCCAGTTGGTGCTGCACGAACATTCCGCAATACACACACATTGAAAATCCTGAATTTTTTCGAAATCACTCACGATCAATTAAGGGTCACCGTTCAAAAACTAAACATCGTAGAAAGAAAGTTCAAATACAACTCAAATAGATAAGACTTGTGCCTACATTTTAAAGTTTGAATGGTGTCTCTAGGTCAAAGTATGCCAGAGCAGGAGATGTTTGAAAAACGGCAATGATTTTGCGACTTTTTTGACCCCGTCCCATTCATTCCTTATGGGAAGTTTTTCGCAGTTTTTCTTCAAAATAAGAGCTTTACATTGCACCCCATCGGAGTTTAGAACTGGGTTCTTAGCAGGGGGCTTTTAATTTGAAAGTAGCGACCGCTATTAGCTCGCCGCTACAACAACAAGCGGAAAACCAAGACAGCTACAGAGAGCGAGGAGACGCTAGCATCTCCCGGATCTCAGCAACTTTCCAGCTGCTCATCTTCGTGGATGAAGTGACGAACTGACTGCTGTGATCAGCTGTTTCCTGGTTTTAAAACTCCCGGCTGTGGGTGCGCAGCAGTGCACGTCATCCACACCTCCGCCCATCTCAGCATTTGCCACCACATTGCTGCCTCGGATTTACAGCAATGGAGGCGCAAATAAGTGTAACGTTACCCTCCGAGGGGCAAAACTGGTGGAACAAAACAGACCACCAATTTGCCGCCTTCTGTCTAAATCCGCAGAGCGAGCCGCCAAAAGGACGGCAGATTGGCGGCTTACTGCCCAGAATAAAAACGGCTAGTGTCAACAGAGAAGAGACGACTCCAGAATACTGACCATCCATATCTGAGACTGTCCAAAAGATTAAGATGGGCAAAAGAACACAGACATTAGACACAGGAAGATGTTGGAGGAGTGCTTGAAGGAAGGCTATCACTCCATTGTGCATTGAGCTTGATTGGAGCCACCATCATCATCCAACAGGATAATGACCCGAAGCACAGCTCCAAACTATGCAGGAGCTATAAGGGAAGAAGACAGCTATGTGTTCACAGTTCCTACCATTCATACAGCATTTTAAAAGCCCAACAATCACTGTGTTACACTAAAATAAATCCCCCGGGGTGGGAGTTATGTGCTGAACTCCGTGTTCCCGTGTGGGGAGTGACTAACTCAAACCAAAAATGATTTGTCTCTGTTCGTAAATGTTTGTTTGATAGCTATAAAACCTCTTTACATATAACAGAAGCGTATCCACCAGTATCTTATCGGTCCACCTATTCGTCTGACAGCCTGTCTTTATCTTGGATCGAATATGCATATTGTGTCATTGAATGATGAAATGATGGATATAAATTGTCCTGGATTACAGGATGAACTCTACGATTTATATGGTCTCTGGGGGCATTTCCAATCAGTTTGGATTACATTAAAGGGGGAAGTCCATCAGAACATGCTGACAGGGGAGTCACCGTCTCTCCGAGCTAACATTCCCTCTCTACATGTGCAGTGTTTGGCCTGGATGATTCTCTTCTCTCCCATTATTTTCATATTCATCACCTGTCCTGATCTTTGGCACCGCGTGGCCGGGGAACGACCCAGATTTACTGTTCATCCCGGTTCTGTTTGGCTGAAGATACTATAACAGGACGTCCAATGAAAATAAAAAGGGATCATCCTTTTTCTTTTAACATGATTGTGTTAAATCCTTGGATTACATCTTACATTCGTCCTGGAGGTTATATCACCGTGTTCAGTAAAACAAATTTACATCAGCCGAGTGATTGAAGGTGAAATGTTTGATGTATTTCGATGTTGCATTCACCACTTTGATGACACAGGAAATATAACTAAAGTCCAGCAGCGAGGTTGCTGCAGTTGGTACCGCTCCTCTAATATCAGCCCAGACTGGCACATGGTAGCATAGGTCGCTAATGTTAGCATGTAACACACTGCTAATGGCCAGGTAATGAAGCTGTGTGCCTTTTCTCTTTGACAAGTTGGCTATACACAGAAAAATAAAGGTGCTAACTAGACTTAACAATAATAATAATAATAACTTAGATTTATATAGCGCCTTTCAGGACACCCGAGGTCGCTTTACAGAAAAAATACACATAGACTTGTAGTTCTCGAGACCGGTCTCGGTCTCAAGACCACTTTTCCGTGGTCATGGTCTTGTCACGGCCTCGACAGTCTTTGGTCTTGGTCTTGATACTCTCTGGTCTTGGTAGTGTCTTGGTCTCGGTTTAGGCGGTCTTGACTACAAGTCTACTCAAGACATAAATGCATTCATGATGTAGTCTGCCTTTTGTTCTACAGTTTGAATGTATATGTTTATGTATCTGTTCTTTGTGATGTCTGTGTTATATTGTTCTTGTCCCACTGAACTACAGCTACAACTACAACTTGATAAAGTGTGTTATAATTGAGATGCCATTGCACACATCAAGGTGACCAGTTCTTCCTCTTGTTAATGTACAATTTGAAGTACAATTTTGTACTATTTGTACTATAAACTATTTGTATTTTGCATTTAATTTAATGCATTTTTTGGTGCACCTGCGTGCGGGTTCTACAACTCATGCAAAATGGCAAAAAACTAGTCTTTTTTTGGTCTCGGTCTCGAGCTGAACAAGTCTTGGCCTTGGTCTTGGTCTTGATACTCTCTGGTCTTGGTAGTGTCTTGGTCTCGGTTTAGGCGGTCTTGACTACAAGTCTAATGCTAACTGGAACCAAAAATGGTTCTTCGGCGACCACAGAAGAACCATTTTTGGTTCCACAAAGAACCTTTTAGCAAAAGGTTCTTTAAAGAACCCCCAAAGGTGCCTCAAAGAACCATCAATGGTTCCTTTAGGCACCATACATGGTGCTTCAAAGAACTTTAGCAGAAATAGGTTCTTTAAGGAACCATTTTCAAGAAAGTTCTCTGTGGATCCAACTGGTTCAGTAAGGAACCTAGTTTAAATTGTTCTTCAGTAATTTTTCAGAATAAATGGTTCTTTGAGCATTTTAAATCAAATCATTATGGGACGAGGACGATAACATCGTTGTTGGCCGTTTTGTATTGACATTCTTTTTAATTTCATTGCCAGCTATTCAGACACATTATTATACGTTCTGTGCAGAACATGGACACTGCAGGTTTCAAGTTCAAAGACTGTAAAACCTTTGAAACTACACAACCTGAACAGCCTCCTGCACACAATCCACCGTTCAAACAGTTAGTTTAGTCAACAGGTGTCTCAGCAATCAGACACAAAAACCTTTATATAACTAACATTACTGTCTACAACAAGCAAGAAAACACCTTTTTAAAATTATTTTACTTTTTTGTGACATTTTCACCTCCTCCGTGAGTGTGTGTTATTGAGTGAGGGAGAAAAAGAACAGAAATTCTTTGAAATCATCATCAGTGTAACTGGACAATAAAACAAGTAGATCTCGGTCAAAGAACACATTAGATCATCATAAATTCATGCTTGATATTTATTGTATTTATTTATCTGTTGGACATTTTTTGCATTTATTTGTTTCCACAATTAGTCAGCCAACCAGCCCGAACAATCGAGAGGTGTTTGGAGCTACAGCGATCAGCTGATCAACAGAAAATGTATTGACAACTATTTTGATAATAGGACTTAATAATCGTCTGAGTCATTTTTTTTTTTTTTTTATTGAATTTTCCAACACATAAGTGACAGTTATAAAAAAGCAAGTATCAAGTTTCTCATTATTATTATTATTATTATTATTACAAAACTCAAATAAAGACAAAAAAAGAACAAGATACTTGTCCTTTAAGTAATTTTTAAGCAAAAAATTTAAGAATTTGCTGCATTTCTGGGTCTTAATTGAGAAAATAATCTGCAGGTTAATCGATTAATGAAAATAGTTAGTTGCAGCCCTAATTTCATGCTATTACAAGCCAGCAAATAACTCCAATAAAAATGAAGAACCTTTAAAGAACCACATAAAGTATGCGAAGAACCATCCCCTATATAAAAAGGTTCTTCAGTTGGTGATGGTTCTTTAAAGAACCTTTTGAAGAACCATTTAAGAACCATTATTTTACTGTGCGACCATTTTTTTCTTCCATTCCCTTCCCTTCGACAGGCGACAGTTATCACACGTTACAACAAGCATCTCTTCTCTGCTGCATTTTGAGGAAGCGAACACATCGCCTGCCAATCAGGTGTAACGCCTGCCTTGCTACCTGACGCCATCTCCCCGTGACAACCGGCGGCTGCTGCGCCGGGTGTCGACGGCGCCAATCTGCTCGAACAAATGCATCACTTTCACTCCGTTTGACCTCCGTAGTGTGATACTGAGGTGCTGAGTGTATGTAGGAAAAAAAAAGAAAAAAAAAACACATGCATGTTACTTGTGAAGCTCACACTGCTGAGAGCAGACACACACCCACAGATTCACACCCTCACACATGCAGACACACACACACACACACACACACACACACACACTGCTGGGATAGCTGTTTTCTGCTAATTGGCAAAAAGGGCTCAGGAGTTCAGATGCACATCGAGCACTCTGAGACTCAGCATCTTCCTTCCACTCGTTTTAATCTGAGCGACAAAAGCTGGAGGAGGAGAAAAAAGAATTATGAAACCAGAGCGAGAAAAGTTCTGACCCTGTTAGAAGAATAAAAGTTGCCGTCAAGGAAAAAAAAAAGACACAAAGGTGCAGGTGGGAGAATAATCATAAAGCAGATTCCTTCGGTTGTGCCTCCCCTCGCTGGAACAAAACAACAAATACAGGAGTGATGGGAATCAGATGAAAGCATCTGTGGCACACGGTAACCAAGGGGACCATCTCTCAATTTGGCAGAACAGAACAAACACACATATGAGGTGAACCATATTGAATTGAGTAAAGTAAAGGTCAGGGTCTGCGCAGGCGGGCGGCGCGAAAGCCCACCTCCAACCTGCTCGCCGGCTTGTTATGCATCCATTTTTATTCCGCAAACATTCCTCTGTGACAGTTGACCTTATCTCAGCACCCTGAAATACGGACGTCAGGGCGCTTGATCGAAAGCAAATTCATTTTATGAGCTGTACTGTAATGTGCTGAGTTAATTCGCAGCTAAATGTCAGGTGAAATGCTGGTCGGGGTTTTTTTTTTTTCCTCCACTGGTGTTCTAAACAATGTGTTCCTGAACCCGTACCGCTGATTTTAATAAGTCTCACTTGTCTCACTTCAACTGTTCGGCTGATTTGTTGCTTGTAAAATGTCATTCACTTCTCCAGCTCGTTTATGGAACCTTCCTGGATTCTGTGCGAGCCGCGCCGAGATGTTAACACGCGGTACAAGCCTCATTTAAATGTTACGCGAGCGCAAACACCTGCCAATACGGCCTTTGACACTGTTTCAAAATGCGGTTTTATGATGGAGAATTCCACCTATACGTGCAGGCCAAATGTACGGACGGTTGACTTAAATACACACGAAGCTGCATTTCACCCTCACAGCATGTTTGCTGCGCCGGTGGCTTTGCCTCCGCCCATTAGAAACACCATCAGTAACTCTTAAGGGCTTCCCTGCAGCTTCATTGCCTTAATGCATCATTTGTCACCAGTGTCAGAGGGCAATTGTAAGCAGTTTGTTAATGTTGCGTCTTATCATACGAAGGCTTTTAAGTATGGACGGCTGCAGCTCCGCTCACACAACTCGGCTCT
>JBBNBP010001829.1:0-11219 GCA_039737535.1 Lagodon rhomboides | reverse complement strand
GAAGTGGTTTGTGATTTGTTTTCATGATTAATAAATAACATTTCTAAATAATAATAATAATAATAATAAAATACTCAGCTCGGACTTGTTTCATTTTTATCTTATTATTATCTAATAATAAAGAACAGAGAAGTTACAGATTTATCACTTTATTTACCACAAATCTTTCTTTTTTTGTCATTTGGTTCTTCTCATCTTCCTCCATCCATTCATCCAAACTGAGACCGCCAAATAAATCAAAATTAACAACAAACCGATCCATTTTGTAGCTTATTTTTCCGCTCTGACAGTTACCATGTTGCCATGGAGATACAATGTTGCCACAGACACGCATGTGTTTATTTCATATTGAATAGACAGAAAACCTTACAGCAACAACAGGCGACGATGGTGAGTGTGTCTTTGTTATCCCGTACACTGATAAAAATACAGGGCTTGATCTACTTAAAAAAAGTAAGGCAACTTTTTGCATCATTTTCTCCCGTAGATCAAACAAGAGTAGTCTTTGTTTGTACAAAACTAATTTTGCAAGTAAAATCAACTTATTTTTGAAAACAAAGTAAACTCAGTTGTGTTAAGTTGAATTTACTAGCAAAAGTAAGTTAACATGACTTGCAAGATTAATGTTGTACATACAAAGACAACTCTTGTTTGATCTACATGATGAAATGATGCAAAAAGTTGCCTCACTTTTTCTCAGTAGATAAAACACATTATATTTTGAGCCACTTAAATCAAGTATGTGATCTACGTGTTGGTCAATCTGTCCAATATAAACATGACATGACATTTTTGCCTCATGGTGCTAGAAAACAAATGACAACAACAAAATTAAGAGGGTGAATTCCCTGGAAACCATAAGTACACTCAGCAAACTGTGTGAGAGTTGCACCAGAGGAAAGGTTATAATAAGGCATAATACCCAGAAGTACCCAGAATGCACCACACGGGGCGGGGCGTAGCTGGAGCAGAGTAAATACAACAAGCAGATAGTGTGTTGTGTGGATCTGCATCAGAAAATGTGTTGAGCCACTTACATACAGCTTGTTAGGGGAAAAAAATCTAAATGACTTGTGTTTTGAACAAATGTAGACTAATTCACAACTTGATATATTAAAGTCAAGAGACAAACTTTGTTTTTTATTGTTATTATCACAGGCTTAATTATGTTACAAATACATATTCTTATATTCACTTTTTTCAGTGTAGTGTCTTTTATTATAGAGTAACTACCATCTCCTCCATCGCTCGTCGGTCCAGCTTTTGGACCCAGACTTGGGTGGTCTTTTGAGGAACTGCAGTTTTTTTGCAGCACTTCTGTGTTCAGGTTGGCAACAGCAGTGATACTTTGCGTAATGTGTCAGGCGTGCTGTAATGCTGATTTGAGCACGGTCAAAATGTGTTGTTGACCAATCAGATTGCTCGGTCGGAACTACTTGTTGTATAATTTAAAGTAAAGTTAATTTCCCTCCATTCAGCTGTAAAATAGGACAGAAGTACAGTACGTTATGGTAGTTTTCGGCGGCTCGTTGCTACAAACAGGTTGAGAATCAAGAGTGACGATGAATCCACTTTTTTGACCACTACCATCTCCTCCATCGCTCGTCGGTCCAGCTTTTGGACCAATACTCGGGTGGTCTTTCAAGGAGCTGATACAAAAAGCTTTTAAGAGAATAATTGAATGAATTAATATAGTATGTTTTAATCCATTCGTCCAAGGACCTTGGAGGAAAAGTCTTTTATTTTCTCTAATTCCCAAATGGTCAAAATCTGACGCTGTGGGACTGTAGGACGCGTCGGCCGCCATCCAAGCGTCGTTGGTCCAGCTTTTGGACCCAGACTCAGGTGGTCTTTCGAGGAACTGCAGTTCTTTTTGCAGTACTTCTGTGTTCAGGTTGGCAACAGCAGATGCTTTCTGTGTATCTGACCAGGTAGTTTTTGTACAAAGAAATCCAGTGTAAGTCAGCGTGTGAGCAGAAGCAGCACTCAGCCTCTCGCACCGGCTGGTACTTTGCACTGTGCCGCTGTCAGGGCAGAAGTGGAGGTTTAAGCGATACTGAGGGGAGGAAATTTATAATCTTTATCTCTCTTGGTGACCGTGACGAGCTAACATTTATTAAAGCCGGCCTCGAGGCACTTCACTTCGGCTATAATGTCCTGTCGATGACAGTTAATGCCACCCCGGATGATCTTGTTAAAAAGCTTTTTAATCAGCGGAGCAATTAGGAAGAAAGTGGCACATCCATTCATTTCTCCGGCCTAACTAAGATTTGAATCCCTCCTAATCAAAAACTGATTCTGAGTCGGATGCCGGAGTGTTATTACCCCGCGAGATTGTCAGATTGGACCTCCACTTACCTGCCTCACAGCCTCGGATGAACTGAAATGTGGCACACCTGTATTCAGGTCAGAAGAATAATGGTTCATTTTTTGCACATTGCATTCCCTTCGCAGACACTTGTCACGGCCTCGACTCCGAGTCCCTTTTCAGACAAACACACCGGGCTGCTTTGACACAGCGTCATTCAACAGGCTCGAGAGAAAGTGGCGAGGGAAATCGCTCCTGTGCTTCCATGCACCCTTTCTATTTGACTAGTCTTTGGTGTGAAACCGCTCAATATTCTGGGTTTGGAGCAGCCGCTTTCCCAGATCAGTGGAGACCGAACACGTTAAGTTGAGGTCCGTGTTCAGGCACGGTTGAAATGCAAATATTTCACGCCCCTGAAATCAAATCATCTCAGTACCTGCTGAACCCAAAAGAGAATATTCTTTTCCCCCTTTTCTCCAGCCGGTACACAGGTACCTGCCTGGAGCGATGAGAGGGAGCGCCGCACACATCCAAATGCATGTTCCACATGCGTATACGGCTGAGTCACTCGAGCGGATATTCAGACTTTTAAAACTTTTCTCTAGTTTTAACTCACTCGAACGATTAACCCCGAAATCGCTCCCAAAAGCAGAGTCTGTGGAAACAAATTCTGAACGTTATACGACACATCTCATTTCATTTTACTGCAAAAAAAAAACCTTGGAACAAAAGATATTGTCAGAATATCGTCAGAATATTGTCAGCTCCTTTTGCACCACATGTTGAAGGTCAGGATATGGTCCTCTATGGCTCTGCAGGGACACTTGTAACCCAAGTGATGGCATAGCAATGTCATTAGCATCATTTCTTCATACCGAAACGACTGAACAGGTCGATTTCCAGTAAAAATGAAAAGTATGACCATTTGAAATACACTGTGAATGATAATGATGCAGCGTACCAGCGACAAGTGTACCAGCAGTGAAAGTCCAGCGTTTGTCTGATCCATCCTTCCCAACCTTTTACTTCACTGTCACCCTGACGTCCTCCTTTGCTCTTATAAGAGCAACGAGAGCCACTGAGACGTCGCTGCCTGACAAGAAATGTAAATATGAGTCGTAATAAGCTGCTTTCACAGTCGACCTGTGGTTGTTTTCTGATGAGGACAGGCTGACCATTAGGTAGGTGGTCAGCTTGGCTCGGAAACTTCCAATTTATATACACATCAACCAGCCTGTGTGATGATGCACAAAGGTATTTACCAGGTCGGGAGGTTCAAATTAAAGATGAGACATGGGAGATCTTGTTAAGCCGAGTGTCCTGGTTAGATACCTGTAAGTATGTGTGATATTTCCTCAGTTTAGATTATTTCACAATGATATCAGGGAGTAACATTCCAACATTTATGTGGCGACATCCCGACATCATCCAGCCAAAATATGAATTAGGCTCCGTCCAGACGAAAACGCTGTTTTGTGTAAACGCACGTTTTGCATCGTGTTGGCCGATCGTCCACACGGATCCTGAAAACGCACTTTTTTGAAAACGGGTCTCAGGGTGGAGAGATTTCGAAAACGCAGCCCCTCCGTTTTCGTGTGGACGGTGAATCTGCATACTTTTCGATACGATGACGTCATCGCCCCACCGGACTACATGCTTGTGTTCGTGCTGCAGACGATATTGAGCCTATCAGGGTTACTGGGGCAAATATTCTGCTCCTCTGCCACGACGCTGAGCAGAAAAGGATTATGGACCACCGACTAGCTATTTTCATCTTCTTCTTGTTGTGTTCGGTTTCTCCTTCAGCTGTCTGTTTGTATACAGCGCTGAAGCTTTATGTGCATGCTCCGTCTCTTCTTCTCCGTTTTTGGTGAATTTCCAGCGCCACCTATAGGCCTGGCATATGAACTACAGCGTGTTGAGTCGTGTGGACACAAATATTCTTGAAACGATGCCGAGGAAGACGGATAAAAAAAAGATTGTTTTGGTACGTCTGGACAGGGCCTAAGTCCAACACTTACAGATCAGTTCCCATCAGCCTGTCCTTTGCGTTAAGTGCTGATTAGCAAATGTTAGCATGTTACGATTCTAAACAATGATGGTGACAATGACAAACATCAGACAGTAGCATGTTAGCATGCTGATGTTAGCTCATTGATGCAGCTTCTTTGGTCTTGCTTCATCAGGTTTGCACATATGTTCACTGCTCACATCAACTACAGCCTTTTCTTCCTTCTTTTTATTAGTAATGAGTTGCTGTAACATAAATAAGTACGAGCACTTACATCCTAATGTACACCGTTCAAACACGTCCTCCTGCATGTATATATACCTTTTCCTAGCTGTAAATCCAGACAGATTTCGCAGCCCTGTGACTTTTCATTCCTTCATTTCAACACCACGTTTCTTCCTTCAGTGTAAGCTGTATTTTTTACCGTATGTGTCACCTGCCTTTCGTTGGGTTAAAAAGGAAAAGTTAAACAACCTCTCAGGCAGTCTGAGATGATGATGATGATATCTCAGCGAGGCGGTGAAAGTCAGACGGCAACACACGAACGCACAGACGCACACAAACAGCTGTAATCAGCCACCGCTGATGACTTGCCTGCCACTCCTCCCCCCAGGTTCCCGACATCATGAAAATTAATGTCCTGGCATCTATTTTCGATGGCGCGGCGCGGGGCTCAGAGGTGGAATCGGGGCGCTTCTGTGTTTTGATTCAGATTTTATTTCAATATTTATATATTTATTTCCCCATGGTTCTGCTCAGTGTCCATTTGTGTGCTGACGGACACGGAGGAATGAGGATCGGATGTGTGTGTGTGTGTGTGTGTGTGTGTGTGTGTGTGTGTGTGTGTGTGTGTGTGGTCGAGGGAGGGAGGGAGTAATCTCTCAGGATGTCAGTGAGGTAATTTCATTTTTCTCTGAGCTATCAAAAGTTTGTCATTTGGCAATCACACCGTGTCAGACTTCCTTCACCTCCAGAGGATTGCTCCATTTTATTATGCCTCGCAAATATTCACAGGGAATGCAAGAGCTCAGCGAGCAGCAATGGAGTGCCACGAGATGATAGGATTGCACCAAAGTGTGTGTGTGTGTGTGTGTGTGTTCACGGTGCATTCATGTGTGACTCTGTCTGTAATCCCAAACTAAATGTAAAGTACTTTGGATGCTGCAAAAATGTCCAATGCTACATGTGTTGAGTGTAGCTTTCCTTTAAGATTGTGTTTATTCTGCTGTCTTTTCGAGACATGAGAAGACAAATATCCATCCATGTCTATGTGTTAGCACAGGACTTGAGTCAGGATGTGGTTAGCTTAGCTTAGCATAAAGACTGGAAGCAGAGGGAAAAAACTAGCCTGGATTTGTTCCAACTGCAAAAATGCAACGCCTACAGGGTTAAATGTTATTATTTCTTATAAAACATGCATTTAGAAAGAAATGTGTACATCAGAGTCCCTAGTTTGAGAAAAAGACACCTCACCTGTCCTCAGCTGGCAGCTTCATTAAATGGTACCTGCAAAACACCTGTCTCAGAAGCCCCTTTTAGATAGAAAAGGTGGCACATGTGCAGCAAGGTAAAGGCTGCAATGTGCCTCCTTGTCTGTCTAAAAGGGAGGTGTAATATTCCTCCTTTTCCAAACAGCCTCCACTTTTCCTCCTCTGGTCGGCGTCAACATGTGACGTGACGTGAAGCAGGAAGTTGGGCGTGAAGAGAAGCAGGGCAGTTTCTGCTTTTCTCCCAAAATCCTCTTCCCGTTTAACATTGGGGCTTATGGGGCAGTTGCTGGAGTTTGTGTCGGTTAGACGCAGATAATTCAAAAACCGTACATCCTCCCGATAAAGTGGACACGTTGCCAGACAGAAGACAAGTGTGGCTACGTTCTTGGAAAATATCACTATTGTAGTGTGAAATCTGTGGCTAGGATCGTCATCTAAAGAAACATTTTCGGAGAGTTTTTTTCAGGCTCCCCCACTCTGCCAGTTGGTGCTGCGCGAACATTCCGCAATACACACTCATTGAAAATCCTGAATTTTTCTGAATTTTTTCGAAATCGCTCACGATCAGTTAAGGGTCACCGTTCAAAAACTAAACATCGTAGAAAGAAAGTTCAAATACAACTCAAATAGATAAGACTTGTGTCTACATTTTAAAGTTTGAATGGTGTCTCTAGGTCAAAGTCTGCCAGAGCAGGAGATGTTTGAAAACGTCGATGATTTTGCGACTTTTTTGACCCCGTCCCATTCATTCCTTATGGGAAATTTTTCGCAGTTTTTCTTCAAAATAAGAGCTTTACATTGCACCCCATCGGAGTTTAGAACTGGGTTCTTAGCGGGGGGCTTTTAATTTGAAAGTAGCGACCGCTATTAGCTCGCCGCTACAACAACAAGCAGACAACCAAGACAGCTACAGAGAGCGAGGAGACGCTAGCATCTCCCGGATCTCAGCGGCTTTCCAGCTGCTCATCTTCGTGGATGAAGTGACGAACTGACTGCTGTGATCAGCTGTTTCCTGGTTTTAAAACTCCCGGCTGTGGGTGCGCAGCAGTGCACGTCATCCACACCTCCGCCCATCTCAGCATTTGCCACCACATTGCCGCCTCGGATTTACACAGCAATGGAGGCGCAAATAAGTGTAACGTTACCCTCCGAGGGGCAAAACTGGTGGAACAAAACAGACCACCAGTTTGCCGCCTTCTGTCTAAATCCGCGGAACAAGCCACCAAAAGGTGGCAAACTGGTGGCTTACTGCCCAGAATAAAAACGACTATTGTCAACAGAGAAGAGACGACTCCAGAATACTGACCATCCATATCTGAGACTGTCCAGAAGATTAAGATGAGCAAAAGAACACAGACATTAGACACATGAAGATGTTGGAGGAGTGCTTGAATCACTCCATTGTGCATTGAGCTTGATTGATGCCACCATCATCATCCAACAGGCTAATGACCCGAAGCACAGCTCCAAACTATGCAAGAACTACAAGGGAAGAAGACAGCTATGTGTTCAGAGTTACTACCATTCATACAGTATTTTAAAAGCCCAACAATCACTGTGTTACACTAAAATAAATCCCCTGGGGTGGAAGTTATGTGCTGAACTCAGTGCTCCCGTGTGGGGAGTGACTAACTCAAACCAAAAATGATTTGTCTCTGTTCGTAAATGTTTGTTTGATAGCTATAAAACCTCTTTACATATTACAGGAGCGTATCCACCAGTATCTTATCGGACAGCCTGTCTTTATCTTGGATCGAATATGCATATTGTGTCATTGAATGATGAAATGATGGATATAAATTGTCCTGGATTACAGGATGAAATCTACGATTTATACGGTCTCTGGGGGCATTTCCAATCAGTTTGGATTACATTAAAGGGGGAAGTCCATCAGAACATGCTGACAGGGGAGTCACCGTCTCTCCGAGCTAACGTTCCCTCTCTACATGTGCAGTGTTTGGCCTGGATGATACTCTTCTCTCCCATTATTTTCATATTCATCACCTGTCCTGATCTTTGGCACCGCGTGGCCGGGAACGACCCAGATTTACTGTTCATCCCAGTTCTGTTTGGCTGAAGATACTATAACAGGACGTCCAATGAAAATAAAAAGGGATCATCCTTTTTCTTTTAACATGATTGTGTTAAATCCTTGGATTACATCTTACATTTGTCCTGTAGGTTATATCACCATGTTCAGTAAAACAAATTTACATCAGCCGAGTGATTGAAGGTGAAATTTTTGATGTATTTCGATGTTGCATTCACCACTTTGATGACAGGAAATATAACTAAAGTCCAGTTGGTTCCGCTCCTCTAATATCAGCCCAGACTGGCACATGGTAGCACAGGTCGCTAATGTTAGCATGTAAAACACTGCTAGTGGCCAAGTAATGAAGCTGTGTGCCTTTTTTCTTTGAAAAGTTGGCTATACACACAGAAAATTAAAAGTGTTAACTGGAACCAGAAATGGTTCTTCGGCGACCACAGAAGAACCATTTTTGGTTCCACAAAGAACCTTTTAGCAAGAGGTTATTTAAAGAACCCCCAAAGGTGCCTCAAAGAACCATCAATGGTTCCTTTAGGCACCATCAATGGTGCTTCAAAGAACTTTAGCAGAAACAGGTTCTTTAAGGAACCATTTTCAAGAAAGTTCTTTGTGGACCCAACTGGTTCAGTAAAGAACCTATTTTTAAATGGTTCTTCAGTCATTTTTCAGAATAAATGGTTCTTTGAGCATTTTAAATCAAATCTTTTATGGGTATGTTGAAAAACAAGGACGATAACAGAGTTCTTGGCCGTTTTTGTATTGACATTCTTTTTTTATTTCATTACCAGCTATTCAGACACATTATACGTTCTGTGCAGAACATGGACACTGCAGGTTTCAAGTTAAAAGACTGTAAGACCTTTGAAACTACACAAACGGAACAGCCTCCTGCACACAATCCACTGTCCAAACAGTTAGTTTAGTCAATCGGTGTCTCAGCAATCAGACAAAAACCTTTATAACCAACATTACTGTCTACAACAAGCAAGAAAATACCTTTTAAAAGTCTTTTACTTTTTTGTGACATTTTCAACTCCTCCGTGAGTGTGTGAGGGAGAAAAAGGACAGAAATTCTTTGAAATTATCATCAGTGTAACTGGACAATAAAACAAGTAGATCTCGGTCAGAGAACACATCAGATTGTCATAAATTCATGCTTGATATTTATTGTATTTATTTATTTGTTTCCAGAATCATTCAGCCAACCAGCCCAAACAATCAGAGGTGTTTGGAGCTACAACGATCAGCTGATCAACAGAAAATGTATTGACAACTATTTTGATAATAGAACTTAGTAATCGTCTAAGTCATTTTTAAGCAAAATTTGCTGCATTTCTGGGTCTTAATTGAGAAAATAATCTGCAGATGAATCAATTAATGAAAATATTTGCAGCCGTAATTTCATGCTATTACATGCCAGCAAAAACTCCAATAAAAATGAAGAACCTTTAGTACTTTAAAGAACCACATAAAGTCTGTGAAGAACCATCGCCTATATAAAAAGGTTCTACAATTGGTGATCTCAAGGAAACTGAATCGAACGCAACTGGATTTGGTTTTTGTCTTGAAGACGTTTCACCTCTTGGATGAGAGGTGAAACGTCTTCAGACAAAAACCAAATCCAGTTGCATTCGATTCACTTTCCTTGAGATAACTATGACCTGGATGAATAAGAATATTCACAGGCTTCAATTGGTGATGGTTCTTTAAAGAACCTTTTGAAGAACCATTTAAGAACCATTATTTTAATGTGTGTACCAAGGCAATTGGTGTAGCCGGCTCCTTCCATCAACTGCCCTTCGACAGGCGACAGTTATCACACGTTACAACAAGCGTCTCTTCTCTGCTGTGTTTCGAGGAAGCGAACACATCGCCTGCCAATCAGGTGTAACGCCTGCCTTGCTACCTGACGCCATCTCCCCGTGACAACCGGCGTCTGCTGCGCCGGGTGTCGACGGCGCCAATCTGCTCGAACAAATGCATCACTTTCACTCCGTTTGACCTCCGTTGTGTGATACGGAGGTGCTGAGTGTATGTAGGAAAAAACACATGCATGTTACTTGTGAAGCTCACACTGCTGAGAGCAGACACACACCCACAGATTCACACCCTCACACATGCAGACACACACACACACACACACACACACTGCTGGGATAGCTGTTTTCTGCTAATTGGCAAAAAGGGCTCAGGAGTTCAGATGCACATCGAGCACTCTGAGACTCAGCACCACTATTCTATCTCCTTCCACTCGCTTGAATCTGAGCGACAGAAGCTGGAGAAAGGAAAAAAAAAAAAGAATTATGAAACCAGAGCGAGAAAAGTTCTGACCCTGTTAGAAGAATAAAAGTTGCCGTCAAGGAAAAAAAAAAAGCCACAAAGGTGCAGGTGGGAGAATAATCATAAAGCAGATTCCTTCGGTTGTGCCTCCCCTCGCTGGAACAAAACAACAAATACAGGAGTGATGGGAATCAGATGAAAGCATCTGTGGCACACGGTAACCAAGGGGACCATCTCTCAATTTGGCAGAACAGAACAAACACACATATGAGGTGAACCATATTGAATTGAGTAAAGTAAAGGTCAGGGTCTGCGGCGAGAAAGCCCACCTCCAACCTGCTCGCCGGCTTGTTATGCATCCATTTTTATTCCGCAAACATTCCTCTGTGACAGTTGACCTTATCTCAGCACCCTGAAATATGGACGTCAGGGCGCTTGATCGAAAGCAAATTCATTTTATGAGCTG
Organism: Lagodon rhomboides; assembly: GCA_039737535.1. NCBI lineage: Eukaryota > Metazoa > Chordata > Actinopteri > Spariformes > Sparidae > Lagodon > Lagodon rhomboides. The sequence continues at coordinate 614 of JBBNBP010001829.1, read as the reverse complement.
TACTGTAATGTGCTGAGTTAATTCGCAGCTAAATGTCAGGTGAAATGCTGGTCGGGGTTTTTTTTTTTTCCTCCGCTGGTGTTCTAAACAATGTGTTCCTGAACCCGTACCGCTGATTTTAATAAGTCTCACTTGTCTCACTTCAACTGTTCGGCTGATTTGTTGCTTGTAAAATGTCATTCACTTCTCCAGCTCGTTTATGGAACCTTCCTGGATTCTGTACGAGCCGCGCCGAGATGTTAACACGCCGTACAAGCCTCATTTAAATGTTACACGAGCGCAAACACCTGCCGATACGGCCTTTGACACTGTTTCAAAATGCGGTTTTATGATGGAACGTCTATACGTGCAGGCCAAATGTACGGACGGTTGACTTAAACACACACGAAGCTGCATTTCACCATCACAGCATGTTTGCTGCGCCGGTGGCTTTGCCTCCGCCCATTAGAAACACCATCAGTAACTCTTAAGGGCTTCCCTGCAGCTTCATTGCCTTAATGCATCATTTGTCACCAGTGTCAGAGGGCAATTGTAAGCAGTTTGTTAATGTTGCGTCTTATCATACGAAGGCTTTTAAGTATGGACGGCTGCAGCTCCGCTCACAGGACTCGGCT
>JBBNBP010001828.1:0-22274 GCA_039737535.1 Lagodon rhomboides | reverse complement strand
TGTACTTTATCTTGTAAGGAAAGAAAAATCGTCGACCTTTGTTTACTACAGGCACAAACGCTGTATTGCATTGTGCTGGAAGAATGTTGGTTGCCCCTCTTTTAACCACTGGTTAAATAACAACAAGTGGCTCTTGAGAAACTGACCTATATTATTGGAAGGAGGACTTCTGAATTTTAAAATTTTAAAAAGAAATAGTACTTAAAAAATAAATAAATAAATAAAATAAAATAAAATAAAATAAATAAATTATTACTATTTCTTTTTAAAATTTTAAAATTTAATAAAAAGGGGAGGTAAAGAAATAGTACTTTAAAAATAAATAAAATAAAAAAATACTATATATATATATATATATATATATATATATATATATATAGTATTTTTTTATTTTATTTATTTATTTTTAAAGTAATAAATAAAATAAGAAGGGTAAAGAAATAGTACTTTAAAAATAAATAAAGTACTTTAAAAATAAATAAATAAAATAAAAAATACTATATATATATATATATATATATATATATATATATATAGTATAAATAAATAAAAAATACTATATATATATATAGTATTTTTTATTTTATTTTTTTATTTTTAAAGTACTATTTCTTTACCCCCCCTTTTTCTTAAATTTTCATTTTTGATATCAATATTCATTTAATTAATTCATTTGCCTTTCTGAATTATTGATATTTTAGGTATTTTTATTCTGCCAATTGTTGACGGTGTTTGAAATGTTCAATGTTGTTGTATTAACAAAAAAACAATAAATATATGTTTAAAAAAAAAAAAAATAGGTGCAGCTCACACTAAAATCAAACGTACGTATGTTTCCTCCTACCTGTCGTGTTATTTATCCTTTAAGTTTTGGAGATATCAGCAACTCCCTCACTGGTGAACTGTCCCTTTAAGTCCTTCATCTTTATTTACAGTGAAACGGTCCGTCGCTGCCGACTTCATATCCACTTTCCTCTGCGGGATCTTTTTATTTTTTCTGTTGATTAGGATGCGGTGGTGGTCGATGGGAAACAGGGATCGAGGCACAACAGCACATTATTCATGTCTGCACGCCTTGATAGTCACATTTGCTTTCTCTTAGCCCCCGTTTGTTTTTGTTGTCTCTCTCGGTTGGGCAGAAAATCCGCAGTGTACGCAGCTGTGGACTGTGGTTGTACGGCTGACAAATAATGATCCACCAAAACTGTACACGGAGGTTTTTGCGGAGTGATCGTCTCGACGGAACCGACGAGAGGAAAAGGAACACACAGGATGTCTAATAAGCTAAACTCCCGGCCAATTGGGGGCAATCATCCAAATTAATGAGCGATGGATTGACATGCGGCTCCGTCTGGATGCTGTAATGTCATCCTAATCAGCGGCCTGGAAGAAAAAAAAAGAGAGAGAGCTCACCTTCAGAGCCTTGCAGCGGGAATATGGATATTTTCTATTAATATAACAGAGGTTTGGCAGGATCACCTCGGTTTCTGCTTCGATATACTTCGCTGTGAGATGTGTATTCACATGGGTGGCTCACCAGGAGGCCCAGCTATCTGGTGAAGTGTGTGTGTGTGTGTTGGGAGGTACTGAGTGGGTCGGGAGCCAGAACCAGGCAGGATATCAGGTGGCCTTTTAATTACTCCTCTGCTGGCGGTGGACGAAAATGGCAGATGGATCCTTTGACTTCACTTATCAAGGTCCAGTGATCCAGAGCACCTTGAGAGCCCTTCTGGCTAACAATAGAAAGCCCTCCTGGTGGAATAGCAAGTGGCACTATGAGGGACAAAATATGAAAATACAGCCTCGAGTCTGCACCTTCACGCAGAGGTGCCCCCTTGACCCGCATACCGACTCCTCCAAACATGCACACACTCCCCCCGTGAGACGGCCGCCTCCCCGGGCTCCCAAACCCAAAGCAGCTGGCCGTCCATCTGGGGCTCATCAGTTGCCCTGGAGAGCAAAAACAGGCCCCTCCGTGGCAGACCGGGCATCCGTTCTGCATTATCACCACCACTGCCTCGCCTTTTTCCACTGCTGCCCTGCCATGCTCGCACCGACGGCCACAGCAAAGAGCCCCGTTACGCTCCAGCGTCGCTGTAACCCGTCTTATTTAGGTTGTAAACTGAGCACGTGAGAATGTGTGCGGTAATGAACGCGGTCGTCGTCACGAGAAAGGAATCGTAGACAAAACACGAGGCCCGGAGTCTGTACGAGCTGTTAATGATAGTGATCGGATGAAACTTCCTCTGCTGGAGACGCACACGACGAGAACAGTCGAGTCCTCATCGCCTCACTAGCCGTTTTTATTCTGGGCAGTAAGCCACCAATCTGCCGTCCTTTTGGTGGCTCGCTCCGGATTTAGACAGAAGACGGCAAATTGGTGGTCTGTTTTGCCCCTCGCAGGGTAACGTTACACTTATTTGCGCCTCCATTGCTGTAAATCCGAGGCGGCAATGTGCCGGTAATTGCCTAAGATGGGCGGAGGTGTGGATGACGTGCACTGCTGCGCACCCACAGCCAGGAGTTTTAAAACCAGGAAACAGCTGATCACAGCAGTCAGTTCGTCACTTCATCCACCAAGATGAGCAGCTGGAAAGCCGCTGAGATCCGGGAGATGCTAGCGTCTCCTCGCTCTCTGTAGCTGTCTTGGTTGTCCGCTTGTTGTTGTAGCGGCGAGCTAATAGCGGTCGCTACTTTCAAATTAAAAGCCCCCCGCTAAGAACCCAGTTCTAAACTCCGATGGGGTGCAATGTAAAGCTCTTATTTTGAAGAAAAACTGCGAAAAATGTCCCATAAGGAATGAATGGGACGGGGTCAAAAAAGTCGCAAAATCATCGACGTTTTTCAAACATCTCCTGCTCTGGCAGACTTTGACCTAGAGACACCATTCAAACTTTAAAATGTAGGCACAAGTCTTATCTATTTGAGTTGTATTTGAACTTTCTTTCTACGATGTTTAGTTTTTGAACGGTGACCCTTAATTGATCGTGAGTGATTTCGAAAAAATTCAGAAAAATTCAGGATTTTCAATGAGTGTGTATTGCGGAATGTTCGCGCAGCACCAACTGGCAGAGTGGGGGAGCCTGAAAAAAACTCTCCGAAAATGTTTCTTTAGATGACGATCCTAGCCACAGATTTCACACTACAATAGTGATATTTTCCAAGAACGTAGCCACACTTGTCTTCTGTCTGGCAACGTGTCCACTTTATCGGGAGGATGTACGGTTTTTGAATGATCTGCGTCTAACCGACACAAACTCCAGCAACTGCCCCATAAGCCCCAATGTTAAACGGGAAGAGGATTTTGGGAGAAAAGCAGAAACTGCCCTGCTTCTCTTCACGCCCAACTTCCTGCTTCACGTCACGTCACATGTTGACGCCGACCAGAGGAGGAAAAGTGGAGGCTGTTTGGAAAAGGAGGAATATTACACCTCCCTTTTAGACAGACAAGGAGGCACATTGCAGCCTTTACCTTGCTGCACATGTGCCACCTTTTCTATCTGAAAGGGGCTACTGATGTTTTCAACCACCGCCATCTTTCTCTTCTTCAGTGATCGTTTAGGTCACATCGTCATAGATTAGCCTTTATTGATTCACTCGGTCTGTTTCATTACATTATCAGCCAGACATAATAACTATACAATTTCAATCTGAGTGAATCAAGATGGAGACTTTGGCAGATGGAGACACGCTCTGTTTGTACTGTATGTTGAGTTATAGCACATTTTATATCATACTGATTGAAAGATTTGAAAGAAAAGAAAAAAAACAACATTCTATATTTATAAAAGCGTCTGTGTAAGTGCTTTTGGATGCATTATTCTGTTCTGGTTCAAGTATGAATGAACCTCGGGGGATAAAAATGTGAAAGTACAGAATCCAGTCGTGAGGCTTTATACTGCCACTTCAACTGAAAGTGCAGGAGAGCTGCAAAATGCAACCATGCTATAGCTGACAATGGCGAGCATTGGCTCACAAAGTAATGCACATTTACCTGACAAACAACCAAACAAAAGCACTGTGTGGTTCTGATCCAGAGAGGCAGACGATCTGATAGCACGAGATTTACATTCAGTTAATTCAGTCTGAAAGGTTTGTAGCAGAGCTTTAAGCTTTTTAAAAAGATACGACCAACCCGTCATACCAGAATATATCTTTGGTTCGGTTTTTGATTTTATGTGGTCCAACACTATTACAAATATGCAGACATGTTGACGTGACACATTAGCTCAGTCCCGATAATAAAATGTTGGTATTTTATGTTCAGCAGCAGAGATACATTCAGAGTTCAACCACAGACCCGTTGACTCAAATGTTGGCTTTGAGAATTGACCCCCGTTGCTCCAAAAGGTTCCAGTGGCTGTGATTTATGACTATTGCTATTAAATATCAGAATATATAAAGTTTTCCATTACACTGACTAAACAATTCATCGGTTAATATTGCACAATTTATTATTTTCTTCAGCAGTAGAGCTTTAGATTTATGACGCCACATTACCTGCTTTTCAAATCAAAAGTCTGCCAACTTTAATTCAAACGTATCTAACATTACATGTGAGCGGCAGAAACTTGGAGATCTGTGAAAACTGTGCGTCGTACCGTCATAATTCACGGCGCTTGGCACGGCGGTGTGTCCAGGTCTGTCGCTCAGCGTTTCCCTACGGCGTCCGCGTCGACCTCTCGAGCTAATCAACCAGGGAAAATAAACCGCTGGAGGACGGTGGGCTCTGTGTGTGTCTTCCCAGTGGAAAGAAGTAAAAACAACACAAAAAAAAACCTCAAGAAACAAACCCACACTGGAGTATATACGTCTTTAATTTGTTAAGAAGCCCCCCAGAAATGTGGTGCTTAAATTGCATCTTTAGCGCCAACCAAACTGATTAAACAAGAAGGCGTACTGTACTGCTCTGGCAGCTGGCATCTTAAAATCACCGAGCGCGGCCTTTTTCATTGAGTAAACAAGTTTTAATCAAAACACAAGGGCCTGAAAACTGTACGGAGGTTTTTTCAGGCCGGGGCTTGGCGGCGCTCACCTCATTGCAGGCCAGGAATGTATTTTCCCTCCTTATTTTCTTGGTTCTACATGACTTCCTTTGATATACACCCCATCTGGATGTCGAGGGAAATACTCAAACACAAACTCCCCTCCTACACATGCCCGGAGTTAGAAACCACATGTTCCAACACTACCGTACCGAGAGAGAACGTAAGCTGTGCTAATTGCTATTGATTGAGATGTTAAAGACTCGTGAACCGCTCGTCGTCTTCTAGATGCTTTTCGCTTTAATTCCTGGATGCCGTCGAGCACACAACTCCTGTAAAAAATGTTTTCTGAGATGAATAGTAGTGAGCAGGAACTCTAAAGAGGAAGTTTAATTTTCCCGGTCATAAATCACCGCCGGCTCTGGAGGATATGAATAATCGTCTATAAGTGCAGCGTTCGTGCGTTTTGGTCGGAGCCACGCGGGGCTTTTTCGCGGACCTGATTGGGACCTGGGTGTGCGTGGCCTCGGGATTGTTCTGGATGTGGACACAACAGGAACCGATCATTTTTCCCCCACTAGCTCTGATTAGAGCCGGTCTCCAAGGAAACCAGCCTCGCAAATGTGCGAGAGCAAAGTGGAAGTGTTGAGAGGGAGCGAGGGAGCAAAGAGACAGAAACCCCAAGGTTACGAAGACGAAGAAGAAATCTGTGTGTACCTGCAGGCTTGTTTGTGTGTCTTTGATGTAGACATACATATCTGTGTGTATGTCCCCTCACCGGGGGGCTACGCATGGGTGTCATCCGTGTTTTCCAGGAACGTCAGCCGTGGCGGCGACGGCAGAAATGGCCGGTCTGTTGTTCGAGATAAGGTCCTGGCAATGAGACAAGACATCTGAGGGGGGACCGGGCCGTGCTGAGGTAGACCCCGGACTTTAATTTATTTCGTGTCTGTCCTGCACACACAAACGGCCTCACACTGACACAAACAGCACAGTGTGGGTTTGTGCAGCCGGCCCCTGACCTGCAGCAATCACCTCCGACTCAGCTGTGATGTCTGTGAATGTGTCTGCTGGCCGTTAGAGGGGATGTGACACGGAGGATCAGAGGCGTCGCTAATAAACCTGGGATGGACTTTTACTTTTCCATTCCAGGGTGAGGTGGAGGAACTATTGTGTTGCTGGAAGGTTATGAGTTCAAATCCCAAATCAGCCATCTGTAATATTAGAGTGTAGTTGAGCTCGACGTTGAACCGTACCTGCCAACTTCCTGAGCTCGTGGGATGTTACAGCGTCTAATAAGACAATAACTTTGTGTACTATTGGTCCAATATTTCCTCAACGTGACAACACCCTCGTGCACACGGGCCGGTCCGTTTGGGATGAGCCTGGTTCCAACATCTGGTGGAAAGCCTCCCCAGAAGAGTGGAGACTGGAGATGAATGGTTCTGGAGTCACATCGATTCAGCCCAGTTGTCCAAACACTTTTGGCCACGTAGCCTTGAGAATCTGATCCGGCTCATACAGTCAGTGGCCTCTCGCTAACAAGCAGATTGAAAAATAATAGTAATCTGTTAGTTATGACCTCACCTCACTTGTCATTTCTCCAAGGCTGCCTTTTAAATCTCAAAGGTTATTTTTTACCCCTTAATTCGGAGGTCCAGAGTCTCGTAAGCACTCAGACATTTAGCACAGCTCTCACCGAACCATTTGTCTCGTGTTTATTAATCACACAAACCAGGACGAGCAGGCTAAACCGACACAAGAACGAAGCTCCTCAGTTTATTTTTTACTTCATGTTTTCAGTCTCTATTTAAGGTTCATATTTGTCCATTTCTTGTTGCGAGAAGGAGGTTAGTTTTGATTTGTTTAGCTCCAACCAACCACCATGACAACAACATGGACATTAGTAGTTAAACATTAAAGTAGCAATCTGTAACAGATGGCAAGAATTTAAATCTTAACTATTCAAACATTGTTAACAATGTGAAGAAACAACAGTGCCGACGTTTAGACGAAGACGTCTCAGCGCTGTGTTGCAGAGATGTCTACTGAAGTTAGCATGCTAACCAGCTAGCCACACAGAAAAAATACAACCGCACACCGTCTGAAATCAAGATTCTCTCTTTTACTGAACTAAGATGAGCTCAGTTGCCTCGTTAACTCATTGTGAACACACTTAATTCAAACTCAACATGAACAAACAAAACTTATCTGCCGAGGCTGTAAATCACCTCCTTCCTGTTACCCCTGTCTCCAAACTGGCATCTGTCAGTCTCAGAGGCTGCGTTCAGTCCCAGTCAGGTGTCCAGGTGTGTTCACTCTGGTACACCTGGTTTAGCTGGACCCCGATGACGGTGGTAACTCCCCCCATGATCCAAGCCGTTGGTCCAGGCTCCATACTCTGGTGATATGCTGCCCTCTGTGTTTTTGGAGCTACGAATTCTGGTCATATTTTTTTACTGAAGTTAGCATGCTAACCAGCTAGCCACACAGAAAAAATACAACCGCACACCGTCTGAATTCAAGATTCTCTCTTTTACTGAACTAAGATGAGCTCAGTTGCCTCGTTAACTCATTGTGAACACACTTAATTCAAACTCAACATAAACAAACAAAACTCATCTGCCGAGTCTTCTTGTCGCTGGAATCGTAGTCCTGGTCATTGCTGCTGTAAATCACCTCCTTCCTGTTACCCCTGTCTCCAAACTAGCATCTGTCAGTCTCAGTGATACCGGTAACGCGTTACTTAGTAACGTGTTACTCTAATATGATGTCTTTTTTCAGTAACGACTAATCTAACGTGTTACTATTTCCAAACCAGTAGTCAGATTAAAGTTACTTAAATCAAAGTCACTGTGCGTTACTTTTGTTGTCATTTTCCTTAAAGTAGATATTATTAGATTTATTTTTGTCTCTGAGAAAACGGAGAGTGACGTCATGTACGCGACAAGTCACGTTTTCAGCATGAGGACAACGCACGTGTGCGACACGAAACGTAAACAGCAATGGAGGAGGGAGAGGGAAGCGCATTTTCAAAGTGGAAATACAGTCATTATTTTGTGTTTCTTGGCGCTAAAAACAACAATATCAAGGTTCGTTGTACACTTTGTGCTGCTGGTGGAGACAAAGAATTATCAACCTATTTATTTGTTTGGACTTGTTGATGTTCAATAAAGTGAGTATTGGCGAAACCACCTGACATTTTTTATTTTGAGGTGGCGGGGGTGTTGTCGGGAGCTGCTGAATGTAACTAACAAAGTAACTTGTAATCTAACTAAGTTACTTTTAAAATCAAGTAATCAGTAAAGTAACTAAGTTACTTTCTAAAGGAGTAATCAGTAGTCAGTAATCAGATTAGTTTTTCAAAGTAACTGTGGCAACACTGGTCAGTCTCAGAGGCTGTGTTCAGTCCCAGTCAGGTGTCCAGGTGTGTTCACTCTCAGGCTGCTACACCTGGTTTAGCTGGACCCCGATGACGGTGGTAACTCCCCCCATGATCCAAGCCGTTGGTCCAGGCTCCATACTCTGGTGACATGCTGCCCTCTGTGTTTTTGGAGCTACGAATTCTGGCCATATTTTTTACAAATGACACAGTTTCACAGTCACAGCATCTGATATCTCTGTGGTCGGTGTAGCTGTGAGTGGTGTCACCTCCGTAAAGTCTCCGAGAAGAGAAAGCCGTGACACCGAGGTGAACTCTCCCAGCATCCCCGGCTCCTCTCCCTCCGTGTTGCCTCTGATGCAAAGTGCGTCCCCTTGTTACAGTTCAGCAACACAAATAAACTCGCTGCTCCCAGAGCCGATTCATCTCTCACACCAGAGTGCTTGTTCTGTGGCGTCTCCAGCTGCAGCCATGCACAATTTACGCTCCGCACCGCCGTGGGTGAAAAAACTCGAGACAAGGCGGTGTAATAACAACAGGCTTCTCCTCTCTTTCACTTTTCCTGTCGCTGTCTCCCTTTTTTTCCTCTTCTTCTTCTTTTTCTGTTATTCGAAGGCACTGCGGAGGCTGGCACAGCTGTTTGTTCACTCTGGATGAAATCGTGTGTGCTTGACGGACACGATCGGCGTTTCACGATTGACAAAACTGTCATCTTTTTGCTCCCATATTTCAAACCAGGGTGTTTTAAATAGAAGAGCATGTTGGATGAATCGAGATTAAAAAATAAGATGGCCGGCTGTTTTCCCTGACAGGGCCACGATTGCACCCCGCGCCGCGACTCGCTAATGGAATTTGCAGCTTTAGACAACAATTTTCACTCCTTTGAAAAGTCTGGTGGATGACAGCAACACATGTGCCGTCTCCAGAAACGCTGGTGAGGAGTAAATAACGACAAAAATGTGATTCACGCTTGGCGCCGTGCGTCGTGAAAACCAAATTCATGATTTTTTGAGGCTTTTTCAGCTCAGTTTATGACATAATGTTTGAGTGATTTAAGCCTATTGTGGCTTTAAGTTGCACGGAAAATAAGCAAAATTAGCCCTGGCACTGATGACATGCTTAAAGATGAGGAATTGGGAATGACATCCTACTTACATGAGGTACTGCTCGAGTTGTACATGTGGGATATTAAAAATGCCTCTGTATAATCACTTAATCATCCATCATGTTGCGAGTGAAGAGTTCACGGAGGAGAAAGAGTCCCAGAATAAATAGATTTCAACAGGAGAACAGAGGGAGGGGAAGAAAAGGAGGTTTGGCAGCAGACGGATGCGGTTTGGAGAGCGAAGCCTCACCGCACTCCGACTGCATCCCCCGCTCCCTCCCTCCACAAGATCTCTTTCCGTCTCTTTTGTTCATCCCTCTCTCTCTCCGTCCTCGGACTCGTTCTTCTCCTCTTCCTCTCCATTCACCTGCCTCGGGTTCAGGCATTGATTTATGACTGCACGCCGTGTGCTTCCCCCTCTCTGAAATTGCCTGGATATGTATGTCATACTGCGCAGTTATAAGAGCGTGACCTCGACTGTCTGCGACCCGAACGATCCAAACTCCTCGGCGCTCAGTTTGGCTCCGTTTGACCCGTTTGCAAATGATATTCACGGTGGGTGTTCGGACCGCAACAACATCTATCTGGTAAATCACTCGTTTATTCATTTCTTAAATACGTCTCCTGTAGCAGATGGTGCTGATGCCCCTTAAGAGTTATTGTCAACTGCAATAATCTACACTGGAAAAGTTTTAAATAAAATAGGAACAGGTGTTAAGATTTCTGGAGATGAGATGTGATGTCCTCTAACTCTCTACATCTCACTGAGGTGGGACTTGCTAGGTTATGTATCTTATATTAAGTAGAAAAGTATAAAATATTCTTCCTAAGATTGGGAGATTCTGAGGTTCAATCAGGAACATATTCGGGACACTATATTTTGAAAATGTAAATATGAAATGTTTTGTTTTATAACAGTAGCCATTTTTATTCTGGGCAGTAAGCCACCAATCTGCCGTCCTTTTGGCGGCTCGCTCCGTGGATTTAGACAGAAGGCAGTAAATTGGTGGTCTGTTTTGTTCCACCAGTTTTGCTCCTCGGAGGGTAACGTTACACTTATTTGCGCCTCCATTGCTGTGTAAATCCGAGGCGGCAATGTGGTGGCAAATGCTGAGATGGGCGGAGGTGTGGATGACGTGCACTGCTGCGCACCCACAGCCGGGAGTTTTAAAACCAGGAAACAGCTGATCACAGCAGTCAGTTCGTCACTTCATCCACCAAGATGAGCAGCTGGAAAGCCGCTGAGATCCGGGAGATGCTAGCGTCTCCTCGCTCTCTGTAGCTGTCTTGGTTGTCCGCTTGTTGTTGTAGCGGCGAGCTAATAGCGGTCGCTACTTTCAAATTAAAAGCCCCCCGCTAAGAACCCAGTTCTAAACTCCGATGGGGTGCATTGTAAAGCTCTTATTTTGAAGAAAAACTGTGAAAAATGTCCCATAAGGAATGAATGGGACGGGGTCAAAAAAGTCGCAAATCATCGACGTTTTTCAAACATCTCCTGCTCTGGCAGACTTTGACCTAGAGACACCATTCAAACTTTAAAATGTAGGCAAAAGTCTTATCTATTTGAGTTGTATTTGAACTTTCTTTCTACCATGTTTAGTTTTTGAACGGTGACCCTTAATTGATCGTGAGTGATTTCGAAAAAATTCAGAAAAATTCAGGATTTTCAATGAGTGTGTATTGCGGAATGTTCGCGCAGCACCAACTGGCAGAGTGGGGGAGCCTGAAAAAACTCTCCGAAAATGTTTCTTTAGATGACGATCCTAGCCACAGATTTCACACTACAATAGTGATATTTTCCAAGAACGTAGCCACACTTGTCTTCTGTCTGGCAACGTGTCCACTTTATCGGGAGGATGTACGGTTTTTGAATTATCTGCGTCTAACCGACACAAACTCCAGCAACTGCCCCATAAGCCCCAATGTTAAACGGGAAGAGGATTTTGGGAGAAAAGCAGAAACTGCCCTGCTTCTCTTCACGCCCAACTTCCTGCTTCACGTCACGTCACGTCACGTTTACGCCTACCAGAGGAGGAAAAGTGGAGGCTTTCTGGAAAAGGAGGAATATTACACCTCCCTTTTAGAGAGACAAGGAGGCACATTGCAGCTTTTACCTTGCTGCAGATGTGCCGCCTTTTCTATTTAAAAGGGGCTACTTAGATAGCTTACATCCACTGTGCTGCTCCTCTTAAGTTATAGGTAAGACTTTCTGGTGGAAAAAAAAACTTAGGATATATGAACACCTGGCTCATTTGTTTGTGAGCACTGCGATCGGGACAAAGCAAGCAAGCAAGCCAAGATCGCCGAGGAAGGACATCTCGGTCCTCTTCCAAGTGGACTCAAACCAACCACGCGATTTAATAACAGCAGATGTCAACAGATTCAAACGCAGTTAATAAGTCCTTGCACTGATTCAGTCTTTGATTTAAATAACATTCCTGAAATAAGGAGGGAAAGTTTATCATCGTATTTTAGCTTTTTGTGTGCTGGATGCATATTTCAGTTTGGACCAGCTCTGCAGAAACCCTGCAACATGTCCTCATTCAGCAGTACCGACATAATTTATGTGAATGAAAAGTGTTTCTGAGTATGAGAGATGCTGGTGATGGATAATTTAAGAAGAAAAAAAAGAAACCCAGGATGCAAATATATTCTGTGAACTGTGTTTAGAGTGAATGCTGAGCATCTACTGTACTTTACTTTATTGTTGTTGACGTGAGTTCACATTGAGGTGAACGGTGGGTCGGACAGGGTGGACGAGGAGGAGGAGGCACCTTACTGAACACTTCCTGTCTCCACACACAGCACGCCACGGGGTTCACCGGAGGAGCAGCGGAGCAGATTAGAAGGTGGAGAATATGAGAAAACAACACGGCAGAAGACAAAGAAAATAGCATTATGCTAATGCGGTGTGATAGGGAGCAGAAACCCTGTCGATGGTGTTTGTTTTACGTCGGAGGAGAAAACAGAGCGAGCGTGCACACGGGAACATGTGACGGCCTGATAACATGCAGGTGGTGTGTGTTATTAAAACTGTGGAGATGACCGGAAAGTATTTGTGCAATTCAACTCCAATAGACCCATTATAGCAACTAAATATGTTTCTAGAAATAAATAAATCAATTCTGGAGGCAGGAGGGCAGAGGAGGGAACTGCTGACAGACTCTGTCCAGTAACTGAAGTCAAACTTGCTTCACCTTTGACCTGCTGTCTGCGAAGGCTGAATGAGGTTATGAAATCATAAATAAAATATTATTACAGGCTGTATATTTCAGGCTGACCCGACCGACTCCAACATGTTCTGACTAATTTTGCGGACCGAGTTAAAGCTGACGCGTACGAGAGGTTAAACATTTGCGGGATCGCAGAGTCAAAGAGCTCCACATGAAGTTTTCTCGAGTAAAAACTAAACTAAAACTTCCAAGATTAAAAAAAATCTCTGCTGGAATTCCGCTCTGTTCCGAGTTTAAATCCAGGAACGAGAGCGTTCCGGCCCATTTACGACCCGGACTGTGAGCACATGGACCCTGGAGCACAGCACACACACACACACACACAATTCCCCAGTATTTCATTAAGGATTAAGGCGAATGTAGCCCGAGGTGCTGTCGTAGAGAAATACATACCTGTGGAGGCTTTGCATATATCTGTTGTAAGGTTAAATGTGAAAGAAGCACAGACGTCATCAGAGTTAGCTTGTGAAAGGTTCAACTGTGAAAGCAGCTTATTAACACCCATATTTAAAGACACACTGTGGAATTATTTCTCCCATCTAGTGGTTAAATGTTATTCTGCATCCAAACGAATACTGCTCTCTAGCGCCTCGCGTTTTCAAACGTGCGTTGCAGCCTGTTGGAACTACGGCAGGCGGGATGTGTCAAGATTCAAGAAGCTGTGACAACAACGTGTCTTCAAACAGCACTTCATCAAGTTTAGTTTCGGGTGATGAGGTACGTTATTTCAAACAGACTTCAAACTGCAGCTGACGAGCGCGTCTGGCTAAGCTCCTTCTCCGTTCCACAGTCACGCTGGCTCTGAGTGAAAACGCCTTTAGCCTTATCTGTACCACGTAGAGCTTTTTGTCCCTCTCACCAGCTCATCGTTTTTTATAGAGCGGAAGGACATGGAAGCCTCCGTAGAGCTCGCCCGTCCTATGGAAATACAGAGAAGTGATTCTTCCCTCAGGAGGAGAAGTGAGATTGTTGGCAGAGATCATTTTACACCAATGAGGACTTATTTATGAATGAAGACGCTGATTTGAGGTAATAAATTACTTAAAACACGACACAGTGGACCTTTAAGTTTCTTTTTAGGCAGCGTCCTCTGCAGGAAGTCAACAGGTTGTATAAAAAGTGCTGTCCATGTTCGCCGTGAAAGTGTCAAGTCAACAGCGAGTTATTTTAACTTACAACACTACGTAACTGTCATCACGTTTGTCACAGATGGTATTTTAAAGCCAAACCACAACCTGAACCTAACCAGACTGAGTGTGTGATGAAGGTCTGTCTCCATGATTCGGTCTTTTCGGTATGAGGATGTGTACGAAAATAACAACAATCACCGATCCTACCACCATCTTTAAACCGACGCTCTGTCGTCAAGCTGTCAAATGGAACAGGAAACCATAGTTTGAATTCTTGAAGAGCTTCAACAAAACCACCAGAAGAAAAATAAATAAAAAACATAATGCAACAAGCTCACATAACATCCAGTCGTGCGGCTTTCGGCAATCTGTTGTTTCTCTGCTTCGTTCATTTCATTTCCTTTTTTATTATTATTCCTCAGCCGAGTCCGATCACAGCGTTCTCCGTGTGACTGATTGGGGCTCCGCGAGGAGTCAAAGGAATCGCTGCATTTCAAACACCAGGCGGAGGCAGATAAAACGGCGAGGTGACAGTGGCACATTAGGACAAGTCCTCCGCTATTAACATTATCTCAGCGGGAGCGTCTCGTAGAGGGGGCGCGGGTTGCCACCGCGGCGGCGGCCGTCCCGGCTGGCATGCGGAGGCCCGACGGGATCACCCACTCTCCTCGCAGTCACTGCGGATCAGCCTCCGCGAGCTGATCAAAGGCGCTTGACTCCTGCCACGCGGGGCGCTGATTGCCTCCATGCACTCGCTGACACCACTCGGCTCGGCTGAAGACACCCTAATTAAAACTGAGAGAGAAATAAAGCGGCTCTCTGTTCTCCATCGCTCTTTGTCTTCCTGACCTTGCGCTGACTGTCGCCCCCCAACTCCCGTCGTTCAAGGAGAAACTCGAGCAATAATGGCTCCGAATGTTCCCTTTAACCTGTGTTCGCAGGCACAATGTCAATGGCAGCACTGTACGTTTTGGGCTTTCTGGGTAATGGAGGAGTGGATTCACATCAGTAAGCATGGCTAATGGGCTGAGTGAGAGCGAGAAAGTCTCGAGGCGGCGCGGCAACACCACTCTTGTTCCCGCGGGAGCCGGAGTTTATCAAGTTTCTATTTAAAATTCCAATAAGCAGTTATAGGAAGGGGGGGGAGGGATCCCCTGGACCGGGCTGCTTCAGGTAACCAGACTCTTTGTTGGTCGCTAAGCAGGCAGGATCAATATCATATCAGGGCCCGGCGGAACACCTGACAGTTCAATTTCGCAGCGAGCCTCGAAATCAATACCTTTTGGAATAGTTTTGGACTTTCCCAAAGGCGCTACCCTCTGGAGCTAATCCACGGTGTCGTTAGCCCGGGTCACAGCGTGCACGGTCATTACACCGTGTAACAATAAATGTTCATAAAAAGACGACACGCTCCGTCCTCTCGTGCTCGACTGCAGCCTCTAATTGAAGTAAATTCATTCACGGAGGGCGCCTGATCGACTGGTTTCTGCGCCGCCGCTCCTCTTTTTTTTTTTTTTGTAATTCACGTCCGGGAGAGAATATGGGGGAGAAGCTGGCATGTCGGGTACAAAGCACAGGAAATTAAACAAGGTTTTATCAAGCAGAAAATGTGTTAAAGTGTTTAGTTTGTGCCGGAGGATTGTTTACCCTTGAAACGTAGTGGTAGTTAGAAGTCCTTCAGACGATCCCCAGAAGTGTTTTTAGTCTCGCAGAGGGATGAACCGCGGACATCCATCTCGATCAAT
Organism: Lagodon rhomboides; assembly: GCA_039737535.1. Lineage (NCBI taxonomy): Eukaryota > Metazoa > Chordata > Actinopteri > Spariformes > Sparidae > Lagodon > Lagodon rhomboides. Next base: position 6,694 of record JBBNBP010001828.1, on the reverse strand, counting down.
ACATTATTTGCTCATCATTTCAAAGCCAAAAGTAATAAATAACCCCGCGGAGCCATCAATTACTAATGCAGCAAGAAGAATACGAGTCGACGCCATCAATCAGACGGGGAGAAATAATTAAAGCCGTTCTGATTTTTAGTGGCCTCACCAAAAAAAATCTGTTATACAAGACTTTAGCCGGCCACATAAATCAGCATGGGTTCCTCTTTAATGTTACAGTAAAATGGAAAAGGAAAAGAAAGAGAAGAGGGAGGAAAAAAGAAAAAGAGCCTTCCCCCCTCTATTTATCGAAGCTTTGCTGGAATGGCCTGTCAAAATATACCACGGAAACCCAGTGGAAAAATGACACAAGCGGCCCTGGGTTTGAGTGGCGTGGTGGTTTTGGCCCGAGCCCACTCCAAACTGGAATCTATTTTCCTCCTCGGTGGATGTGTCGAGGGGGCAACGGCCAGGGGCAGGACAGGAAACGGCAGGAAGAGTAATGGCTAATATTTTCTGGATGGGTTCTGCAGCTCGGCTCCCGGGTCGGAGCTCGCTGGAGTAAATGTTTAGACGAGGGGGATCGCTATGATCGGATTAATTAAAGTCTTGACATACCTGCCTCTTCAGATCATCTCCACGCTGTTTAGACGCAGTAAATATACAAAGATGACATCACTTAGCGAGACCAAAACAAAATTACTTTCCCCACCGACAGGAACGACTTCTGCTCTGCGGGCGAGCAGAGCATATTTGGAAGTCGAGGGTTTTCGGGGATATCTGAAACTGGCTATTTTCTAGACAAAAATGTAGACGTTTGGCTGACAAGTGGCATCATTTCTGGGATTCTGGCCCCGGCGTGGATATTCACACTCCTTCCCTTCCATCCCCTCCACTTATATCCCAGCTGTATAATTTTACAGTAAAGGCTCGGAGCAGAGGTCCAACATCGTCATTTTTCCTCCAAACTCTCAGTTTTTAAGTGTTCATTTGGAGGCTTTATTGCGATGGGAATACACGAGCTCCAGCAGTTTAAGAGGTCAGCGCTTTGGACTGAAGCAGGGAAACAATTTTATTAATTTAAAAGCATGTGAAGCACAATGATTGTTCTGTACCAGCTATTGATATAACCATCACTAAGTCTGTCCTCTTCGGTTTCTAGTAAGTCCGACGAGTGATTTACTGAACTGGGCTGCAGTGTTAAAACTTTATTTAAACGTGTGACTATCTTCTGATTAAAGGGATAGTTCAGAATTTTGGACATAAGGCCTATTTTCCAAGTCAACCGGTGTGTTTGAGATGTCTGGAGACGTTTTCAAGACATTTCATTCAGGTCTCCTAGTCGCCGAGTTCGCTGTGCTATGGCTAGCGCAAGTCAACGGATCTTGGTAGCATGGCATTAAAAACACTCATACCGACTCCACAGTGCACCCGAGGCAAATCAATTGTAACGGCAGACTATCAGTGTACATATCTGTGTTGATAGAATGTTTGAAATAAAACCAACCTTGTATTTTTAAGGATTTATGTCTCAGCAGCAGCAGCGTGTCATACTTCCTAGTAGGCAGCGGCGGACTGATATCACCTAGCACTTATAAGTTACCGGATGCGAGAGGACGCTGGCGTTAATATCGCCGCTTCTCAATCCGTAGCAGAGCTGCTTTTTTCTGTTGGAAAAAGAAAGCCAAGTTGTCCGTACAAACTCTGGGGCTGTGCTACTAGCTTTGAAGGCTGCACACCTGAACAACTGGCTCCGTGGACTCAACTTTCTCCGCTGATCAGCTGTTAGCCTCGCCGATCAGCTGTTAGCCTAGCAACGCTAACTTTCAAACCTACATACTCAATACTCTGTGGGCTGTCCATCATTGCTCCGCTGGTCCTCCCTCCACCACAACCTCCGTGTTATTCACCGCCTGGCTCCTCTGTCGCTCTCCTCTGCTGCTGTGGTCTCCCCCGGCTCGCCGTGATGTTGGATGGTCGCTGCTCCGCCGTTGCTGGCGGAGCTGAGAACCGGGAGCAAAGTAAAATTCCGCTGCTGCTAAGAAACTAGTCCCTCAAAAAAATGGATGATTCATGCGATGCAAGGTCAGTTTTGTTTCAAATATTATTCTATCAACACAGATATGTACATCGATAGTCTGCCGTTACTATTGATTTGCCTCGGGTGCACTGTGGAGTCGGTATGAGTGTTTTTAATGCCATGCTAACAAGATCCGTTGACTTGTGCTAGCCATAGCACAGCGAACACGCCGACTAGGAGAACTGAATGAAATGTCTTGAAAACGTCTCCAGACATCTCAAACACACCGGTTGAGTTGGAAAATAGGCCTTATGTCCAAAATTCTGAACTATCCCTTTAAGTTGTGTCAGTATCTGTATGATGAAGGGAAACCCACATTTGGTAGCTAACTTCCTTTTTACTTCATCACGAGCACGGATATTGACTTTTAGGCTACTTTACGACTCAGCTAAGGTTGAATTTATGTTACATTTTGATGCAAATAAGTGGTAACAGTTCAGTTCATTGCTTAGAAAACCTTTACTTCATATCCTTTATTAAGAAAACTGCTGGAAAAATCATCTTGAAACAGTGAAAGCAGCTAAACTGTATAAATGCTGTGTCATGTACGTAAGAACCTGAGTTCTCATGAGCAACGGGATCAATTACAGCTACACCGTCTTGAGAATTATCTGGAAATACCGAACGCGTATCCTCCCCTCGCCTGAGTTTAGGTATCGATTCCAGCCATCTGTTGATTTAACGGAGTTCTGGACTTTCACATTCGAGTGCGTTATTAAATAAATCTCTAAATAGATGATTGTCGTTCCAGCGAGACTCCGGCGTGTATCACATTCATCTGAACAGAATATACACAAGACTAAGTGTGTTTATAACAAAGCAAAGACATTCAGATATCTTTTAAAAGAAACTTCTACTACTGACGTTGAAAAAAAAAAGCTTTCCTGGCTCCATCAGAACACATATACAGAGCAGTCGGCCCACCACAGAGCTTTACAGGAAGCCTCCTCCATAATGACCGTCGGTGTAGAAACACGAGTCCGGAGGAGGGGATGAACGCCGTATAAATAAACCTCCAGGACTCAAACCTAAAAAATAACAAGCAGCCGAGGACAGTAAAACTCGAGAGGTGGAATCTGCGGCTTCTCTTTCGCCGCGTGGAAACATGTCTTTATGGTGAATTAATGTCCTCAAATTAGGACGAGGTTTAGTCTAAATGAGGTCATTTTAGCACTTTATTTCACATATATTACAACATAAGTAGAACCCTGAGATCCCTTAATAACTCACACTGATGTTAACGGAAATGTTTTTGCTTTCCTTTGTTTGAATTTTACATTCGAAATTATAATTAGAAGATAAACACTTTATGGACAAAATGATGAAATGAGAAAATAATTGGCAGATTCCCACATAATGAAGACAGCTTTATGTATTTTACTGTTTTTATCCCAACGAGTCAAAAAACAATGTTTGGAGATTGTAGGACGGGTCAGCTGTCAGTTTTTGACGAGTTGGGACTAAAAAATCAGCTTTTCTTACAAACAGCATCTTTAAAGGCGCCATAGGCAGGACTGTGGCCAAAACGGTTACTACACTAAAATTCAAAATACTGCAGCAAGTCGTCTCCTCCTCCCCTCCAGACTCGAGGCTGCCAGTGCGGTTATCATAAATGAGTGACTCTAAGACACAATTCTTTTCTTAGGGAAGGACATATCAGATGGAATAACGTTATGCATGATATTTGACAGAGCCGTCCTTCATTTTTGCCTCCCCTTTTATAACATTATATACGGTAGTTTATGGCGATATACATGCAAAGACCTAACAAGGACTCGAATTTATCAAACGTAAGATTTCGTATTTCGATTTCGTATCAGCTGGACATCAGCAGGCTGGAGACCAAGACAGTGCTAATGCTGCTAGCGTTAGCTGTGCTTCTTATGTTTGTTTCTATGATCGAAATTAATAACGTTATTACTCGACAGTTCAAAGTATTCCAATTGTCCATCCCCGTCAAGCTATGATGCTAACTTAGTTAGCCAAGCGTAACTTACCTGTCGAGGAGAAGAGTCGCCAATTCGGCATCCGTTCACAAATTCCTCTCAGCCTTCAAATGTCTCCATCGTTCAGATTCTTCTCCTATATAGACCCTCGCTTTGCCTCTCTTTCTATCTTGTTGTTTTTGCGATTCATAACGAGCCCTTTTGGGTTTCGTTGCCTCCGCCATTGCAGCTCAGTCGTAACTGGCAACCTGCACTGATTTGTAGACGGCGGTGGGCGGCGCCACGTGCAAAAACATGATTTCAAAACATCAACATGATTTGCGGTCTGCAAAAGATTATTTTTAATGCGAATATTTTGGCTGTGCTGTTGTTGTTGGTGAGTTCAGTGTGTTATATGAACATTATTCCCGAGTCTCTGTGACATATTAGAATGATTTTATGGCCAGTTGCTTTAGATTTCTTGCCTGTTGTACCTTTAACCAAAACCTCAATATTCCCCAGAAACCACCGAGTGTCTCTGATCTCAACCAAGGTGTTTTTTTGTTTCCTACACCTCCAAACTAAACACAACAGGAAGCATCACACAGATCCTCGTCTCTGCTTCGTGCAGGGGGGAGTGTTCTCTCACCATCCGCCTCGCTGTGAGCTCCGGGTGGTGCGGAGACGTAACGTAGAGTTTCTGGAAAAGTGCAAAACTTTGCCATTGAACATAATCCAGACAGAAAGTAAGAGTGTGTGTGTGTGTGTGTGTGTGTGTGTGTGTGTTGACATTTCAAACTCAGGTGTCTTTTATATAATTAGCGACTATTTTAACTGAATAATCGTTTCAGTCATTTTATAAATGGAAATGTCAAGCATTCGCTGGTTTGGTTTGTTTCTTTTGTCATTCATCATAATAAATCATAATTAACTGAATATCCTTCAGCTGTCGGTTGAATAAGCTACTTAAACAGATCTGAGGCTTTGGCATTGGGCTGCAGGAGATAATAACAGACAGCTCAACTGACATTTATTAGATATAAAATAAAGAATTTAATTGAAATTCCTGCTACGATCATATCCACTCATGATCCTTTGTGCTTTAAACGCTGTTTTTTTTCAAACCTGGGCTTGTATTAACATGCTTTTGTGTGTAATTGATTCATACTTCTGAGAGGTTTTGGGATGAGTCCAGTCGAAGGCCTCGGCTGACAGCCATGTGATTCTTCGGAGGCGACTCAGAATCACGTCTGCTGAAAGTGCTGAGGTTGTGACACTAAGTGTGTGACACCTTTACAGAGAGCTTCACTCTGAAATCTCTCCCGAGGTGAGCTGTTACGGTCGTCGCCTTATCTAGACTGTCAAAAATCAGTTAAACAGTCAGCCATGACTTCGGGAATAAATCCTCGCTGGCCGTTCCTGCAGGTAAACTCCAGCTCTGACACCGTGTCCTCTCCCTGCAACAAATCACCTCTCGTGAGATTTCGGTGTGAGACTTCTCCTTCATCATTCCTACAGAGACGTAGAATAAAAACCTCGGCCTGTCAGCGGCAGAAACAGCCACCGTTACTGGACCGAACTTTGTGTTGTAGCCGGTGCAGCTTTATTTTTACAGTCGTGGTCTGATTTAAATGTAGTAAAGCAAAGTAAAAACCTTCAAACCAGCTGAGTTTTGAATAGTTTAAGGATACCTTTTTGTGTAAAATTGTAATCCAACTTATTCCATTTTTTCCTGCAGCTTTTTAACCCTCTGAGGACTAAGCCATGTTGGCCCATTTTGACTACTTTTACATTTGAGCTTATAAACAATATGTAATGTACATGGAACATCATGTGTTTGGCATCTATAGATTCAGAACAACCTTGGCTATCATAAGGATGCATGTAATCGTCTTAGAAATTAAGTGTGAGTGAAAAAAATTACAATATACTGAAGCCTTTCAAAAATGAAAAGTACATTTTTTTATTTTTTTATTCAAAATCACACCTCAAACAACAAGAGTGAAGACTTTTTACACAAAAATATTATTTTTCAATCCCTTGTGAATAGATACATGTGCAGGTTTTGCATGAAATCTGTCAAGAACAATACAATAATCCACACTCAATACAAACAGTCCTACTCGATTTTTTCCCTCATTTTCAGGCATGCCACAGTGCAAAGCAAGGCCTGGCCTGGAGAGTCACCTGGCATGTCTCACAATGCCAGGGGGTCTTGTTATAGACTCTAATTGACTTGTAGTGTTATTGTATTACTACGTACTACATAATACAATAATACTACATAGTAATACAATAGTAATAATGCTATTTTTTATATAAGGATGTCTCTTATCGCTCTGTTCTGTTGGCTAACTCACTCACTCGCCACTCCTTTGCTCTCCTTCGCGCTCTGCTAGAAACTGGTGTCTCTTGTTATTGTCCCGCCTCCTGAAGGCTATAGAATCCTCTGATTGGCTAGAAAGGGTCATGGATACCTCCTACTGATTGGGAAAAATAAAATATTCTGCCTAGTAACATTGGTTCATTGGTAATTTGTGTGTTGCGTTTGCTTGAATTCCATTTTTTCATTGGCCTGTTACGTGGTGGAATAGAACAACAAGCAAGTGTCGCACAGACACAAACCACACATCACCGTTTTCAGCAGAATCTCAGGAAAACAGTGCAAAAAGCCGCTTCTCTGTATCATAAACCGTTTCGGAGATATTGA
>JBBNBP010001827.1:0-23599 GCA_039737535.1 Lagodon rhomboides | reverse complement strand
TCTACTGCACTCGGTAATCGACTCGTCAGGGCTTCCCCACACAGGCAGGCTGCTGGAGGAGAGGGTGAGTTGTGCTGTGTTTTTAATACAAATCCAGCAAAGCTAGCAGATGTTTGATGCTTCGTACTGTGTGCTGGGACTGTACATGTACTGTTGCTGAAGTTTGCTGCTGTTCTCACCATTAATTGTGGCTTTTTGATGGCGGTTTGTAGTTGGAGACATAAGCTGCAGTGTATTGTTATCGTGCGGTCTTTTCTGAGGTTGCTAAAACTAGCTCAGCTAGCGGTCAGCTAACTTGACCTCTCGAGGGGAGAATACCAGAATATCCCTTTAAGGTATGTGTCTCAGATCACAACTTCCCCTGTACCTCTGTGCCCTAAGTTGTGTATTTTATCCAGATGACTGTACTTTATCTTGTGAGGAAAGAAAAAATGGTTGACCTTTGTTTACTACAGGCCAAACGCTGTATTGCATTGTGCTGGAAGAATGTTGGTTGCCCCTCTTTTAACCACTGGTTAAATAACTTAACAACAAGTCTGGCTCTTGAGAAACTGACCTATATTATTGGAAGGAGGACTTCTGAATTTTAAAATTTTAAAAAGAAATAGTACTTAAAAAATAAATAAATAAATAAAATTAAAAAATAAATAAATAAATAAAATAAATAAATACTATATATATATATATATATATATATATATATATATATATATAGTATTTTTTTATCTTATTAATTTTTTTATTTTTTAAGTACTATTTCTTTTACCTAAAATATCAATAATTCAGAAAGGCAAAAATTAATTAAATCAATATTGATATCAAAAATGAAAATGTAATAAAAAGGGGGGGCAAAGAAATAGTACTTAAAAAATAAATTAATTAATTAATTAAATAAAAAAATAAAAAAATAAATAAATAAATGAAAAATAAAAAAATACTATATATATATATAAATATAGTATTTTTTTATTTTATCTATTTTATTTTTTAAGTACTATTTCTTTACCCCCCCTTTTTATTAAATTTTCATTTTTGATATCAATATTAAATTATTTAATTTATTTGCCTTTCTGAATTATTGATATTTTAGGTATTATTTTTATTCTGCCAATTGTTGACGGTGTTTGAAATGTTCAATGTTGTTGTATTAACAAAAAACGATAAATATATGTTTAAAAAAAAAAAAAAGTGTGCAGCTCACACCAAAGTCAAACGTACGTATGTTTCCTCCTACCTGTCGTGTTATTTATCCTTTAAGTTTTGGAGATATCAGCAACTCCCTCTCTGGTGAACTGTCCCTTTAAGTCCTTCATCTTTATTTACAGTGAAACGGTCCGTCGCTGCCGACTTCATATCCACTTTCCTCTGCGGGATCTTTTTATTTTTTCTGTTGATTAGGATGCGGTGGTGGTCGATGGGAAACAGGGATCAAGGCACAACGGCACATTATTCATGTCTGCACGCCTTGATAGTCACATTTGCTTTCTCTTAGCCCCCGTTTGTTTTTGTTGTCTCTCTCGGTCGGGCAGAAAATCCGCAGTGTACGCAGCTGTGGACTGTGGTTGTACGGCTGACAAATAATGATCCACCAAAACTGTACACGGAGGTTTTTGCGGAGTGATCGTCTCGACGGAACCGACGAGAGGAAAAGGAACACACAGGAAGTCTAATAAGCTAAACTCCCGGCCAATTGGGGGCAATCATCCAAATTAATGAGCGATGGATTGACATGCGGCTCCGTCTGGATGCTGTAATGTCATCCTAATCAGCGGCCTGGAGAAAAAAAAGAAAAGAGAGAGCTCACCTTCAGAGCCTTGCAGCGGGAATATGGATATTTTCTATTGATATAACAGAGGTTTGGCAGGATCACCTCGGTTTCTGCTTCGATATACTTCGCTGTGAGATGTGTATTCACATGGGTGGCTCACCAGGAGGCCCGGCTATCTGGTGAAGTGTGTGTGTGTGCTGGAGGTACTGAGTGGGTCGGGAGCCAGAACCAGGCAGGATATCAGGTGGCCTTTTAATTACTCCTCTGCTGGCGGTGGACGAAAATGGCAGATGGATCCTTTGACTTCACTTATCAAGGTCCAGTGATCCAGAGCACCTTGAGAGCCCTTCTGGCTAACAATAGAAAGCCCTCCTGGTGGAATAGCAAGTGGCACTATGAGGGACAAAAAGGGAGCGTGAATATGAAAATACAGCCTCGAGTCTGCACCTTCACGCAGAGGTGCCCCCTTGACCCGCATACCGACTCCTCCAAACATGCACACACTCCCCCCGTGAGACGGCCGCCTCCCCGGGCTCCCAAACCCAAAGCAGCTGGCCGTCCATCTGGGGCTCATCAGTTGCCCTGGAGAGCAAAAACAGGCCCCTCCGTGGCAGACCGGGCATCCGTTCTGCATTATCACCACCACTGCCTCGCCTTTTTCCACTGCTGCCCTGCCACGCTCGCACCGACGGCCACAGCAAAGAGCCCCGTTACGCTCCAGCGTCGCTGTAACCCGTCTTATTCAGGTTGTAAACTAAGCACGTGAGAATGTGTGCGGTAATGAACGCGGTCGTCGTCACGAGAAAGGAATCGTAGACAAAACACGAGGCCCGGAGTCTGAACGAGCTGTTAATGATAGTGATCGGATGAAACGAGAACGGTCGAGTCCTCATCGCCTCACTAGCCGTTTTTATTCTGCCGTCCTTTTGGTGGCTCGCTCCGCAGATTTAGACAGAAGACGGTAAATTGGTGGTCTGTTTTGTTCCGCCAGTTTTGCCCCTCGGAGGGTAACGTTACACTTATTTCCACCTCCATTGCTGTAAATCCGAGGCGGCAATGTGGTGGCAAATGCTGAGATGGGCGGAGGTGTGGATGACGTGCACTGCTGCGCACCCACAGCCGGGAGTTTTAAAACCAGGAAACAGCTGATCACAGCAGTCAGTTCGTCACTTCATCCACCAAGATGAGCAGCTGGAAAGCCGCTGAGATCCGGGAGATGCTGAGCGTCTCCTCGCTCTCTGTAGCTGTCTTGGTTGTCCGCTTGTTGTTGTAGCGGCGAGCTAATAGCGGTCGCTACTTTCAAATTAAAAGCCCCCCGCTAAGAACCCAGTTCTAAACTCCGATGGGGTGCAATGTAAAGCTCTTATTTTGAAGAAAAACTGCGAAAAACTTCCCATAAGGAATGAATGGGACGGGGTCAAAAAAGTCGCAAATCATCAACGTTTTTCAAACATCTCCTGCTCTGGCAGACTTTGACCTAGAGACACCATTCAAACTTTAAAATGTAGGCACAAGTCTTATCTATTTGAGTTGTATTTGAACTTTCTTTCTACGATGTTTAGCTTTTGAACGGTGACCCTTAATTGATCGTGAGTGATTTCGAAAAAGTCAGGATTTTCAATGAGTGTGTATTGCGGAATGTTCGCGCAGCACCAACTGGCAGAGTGGGGGAGCCTGAAAAAACTCTCTGAAAATGTTTCTTTAGATGACGATCCTAGCCACAGATTTCACACTACAATAGTGATATTTTCCAAGAACGTAGCCACACTTGTCTTCTGTCTGGCAACGTGTCCACTTTATCGGGAGGATGTACGGTTTTTGAATTATCTGCGTCTAACCGACACAAACTCCAGCAACTGCCCCATAAGCCCCAATGTTAAACGGGAAGAGGATTTTGGGAGAAAAGCAGAAACTGCCCTGCTTCTCTTCACGCCCAACTTCCTGCTTCACGTCACGTCACATGTTGACGCCTACCAGAGGAGGAAAAGTGGAGGCTGTTTGGAAAAGGTGATCGTTTAGGTCACATAGTCATAGATTAGCCTTTATGGATTCACTCGGTCTGTTTCATTACATTATCAGCCAGACATAATAACTATACAATTTCAATCTGAGTGAATCAAGATGGAGAAGTTGGCAGATAGAGACACACTCTGTTGGTACTGTATGTTGAGTTATAGCAGATTTTATATCATACTGATTGAAAGATTTGAAAGAAAAGAAAAAAATAACATTCTATATTTATAAAAGCGTCTGTGTAAGTGCTTTTGGATGCATTATTCTGTTCTGGTTCAAGTATGAATGAACCTCGGGGGATAAAAATGTGAAAGTACAGAATCCAGTCGTGAGGCTTTATACTGCCACTTCAACTGAAAGTGCAGAGGAGCTGCAAAATGCAACCGTGCTATAGCTGACAATAGTGAGCATTGGCACACAAAGTAATGCACATTTACCTGACAAACAACCAAACAAAAGCACTATGTGGTTCTGATCCAGAGAGGCAGACGATCTGATAACATGGAAAAACTAGATTTACATTCAGTTGATTCAGTCTGAAAGGTTTCAGAGCTTTAAGCTTTTTAAAAAGATACGACCAACCCGTCATACCAGAATATATCTTTGGTTCGGTTTTTGATTTTATGTGGCTGGAAACTGTCCAACACTATTACAAATATGCAGACATGTTGACGTGACACATTAGCTCAGTCCCGATAATAAAATGTTGGTATTTTATGTTCAGCAGCACAGATACATTCAGAGTTCAACCACAGACCTGTTGAATCAAATGCTGGCTTTGAGAATTGACCCCCGTTGCTCCATAAGGTTCCAGCGGTTGTGATTTATGACTATTGCTATTAAATATCAGAATATATAAAGTTTTCCATTACACTGACTAAACAACTCATCTGTTAATATTGCACAATTTATGATTTTCTTCAGCAGTAGAGCTTTAGATTTATGATGCCACATTACCTGCTTTTCAAATCAAAAGTCTGCCCCCTTTAATTCAAACATATCTAACGTTACATGTGAGCGGCAGAAACTTGGAGATCTGTGAAAACTGTGCGTCGTGCCGTCATAATTCACGGCGCTTGGCACGGCGGCGTGTCCAGGTCTGTCGCTCAGCGTTTCCCTACGGCGTCCGCGTCGACCTCTCGAGCTAATCAACCAGGGAAAATAAACCGCTGGAGGACGGTGGGCTCTGTGTGTGTCTTCCCACTGGAAAGAACTAAAAACAACACAAAAAAAAACCTCAAGAAACAAACCCACACTGGAGTATATACGTCTTTAATTTGTTAAGAAGCCCCCCAGAAATGTGGTGCTTAAATTGCATCTTTAGCGCCAACCAAACTGATTAAACAAGAAGGCGTACTGTACTGCTCTGGCAGCTGGCATCTTAAAATCACCGAGCGCGGCCTTTTTCATTGAGTAAACAAGTTTTAATCAAAACACAAGGGCCTGAAAACTGTACGGAGGTTTTTTTCAGGCCGGGGCTTGGCGGCGCTCACCTCATTGCAGGCCAGGAATGTATTTTCCCTCCTTATTTTCTTGGTTCTACATGACTTCCTTTGATATACACCCCATCTGGATGTCGAGGGAAATACTCAAACACAAACTGCACTCCTACACATGCCCGGAGTTAGAAACCACATGTTCCAACACTACCGTACCGAGAGAGAACGTAAGCTGTGCTAATTGCTATTGATTGAGATGTTAAAGACTCGTGAACCGCTCGTCGTCTTCTGGATGCTTTCGCTTTTAATTCCTGGATGCCGTCGAGCACAAAACTCCTGTAAAAAATGTTTTCTGAGATGAATAGTAGTGAGCAGGAACTCTAAAGAGGAAGTTTAATTTTCCCGGTCATAAATCACCACCGGCTCTGGAGGATATGAATAATCGTCTATAAGTGCAGCGTTCGTGCGTTTTGGTCGGAGCCACGCGGGGCTTTTTCGCGGACCTGATTGGGACCTGGGTGTGCGTGGCCTCGGGATTGTTCTGGATGTGGACACAACAGGAACCGATCATTTTTTCCCCCACTAGCTCTGATTAGAGCCGGTCTCCAAGGAAACCAGCCTCGCGAATGTGCGAGAGCAAAGTGGAGGTGTTGAGAGGGAGCGAGGGAGCAAAGAGACAGAAACCCCAAGGTTACGATGAAGAAGAAGAAGAAGAAGAAATCTGTGTGTACCTGCAGGCTTGTTTGTGTGTCTTTGATGTAGACATACATATCTGTGTGCATGTCGCCTCACCGGGGGGCTACGCATGGGTGTCATCCGTGTTTTCCAGGAACGTCAGCCGTGGCGGCGACGGCAGAAATGGCCGGTCTGTTGTTCGAGATAAGGTGCTGGCAATGAGACAAGACATCTGAGGGGGGACCGGGCCGTGCTGAGGTAGACCCCGGACTTTAATTTATTTCGTGTCTGTCCTGCACACACAAACGGCCTCACACTGACACAAACAGCACAGTGTGGGTTTGTGCAGCCGGCCCCTGACCTGCAGCAATCACCTCCGACTCGGCTGTGATGTCTGTGAATGTGTCTGCTGGCCGTTAGAGGGGATGTGACACGGAGGATCAGAGGCATCGCTAATAAACCTGGGATGGACTTTTACTTTTCCATTCCAGGGTGAGGTGGAGGAACTATTGTGTTGCTGGAAGGTTATGAGTTCAAATCCCAAATCAGCCATCTGTAATATTAGAGTGTAGTTGAGCTCGACGTTGAACCGTACCTGCCAGCTTCCTGAGCTCGTGGGATGTTACAGCGTCTAATAAGACAATAACTTTGTGTACTATTGGCTCAATATTTCCTCAACGTGACAACACCCTCGTGCACACGGGCCGGTCCGTTTGGGATGAGCTTGGTTCCAACATCTGGTGGAAAGCCTCCCCAGAAGAGTGGAGACTGTAATAAGCAGGAGATAAATGGTTCTGGAGTCACATCGATTCAGCCCAGTTGTCCAAACACTTTTGGCCACGTAGCGTTCAGCCTTGAGAATCTGATCCTGCTCGTACAGTCAGCGGCCTCTCGCTAACAAGCAGATTGAAAAATAATAGTAATCTGTTAGTTATGACCTCACCTCACTTGTCATTTTTTTCCAAGGCTGCCTTTTAAATCTCAAAGGTTATTTTTTACCCCTTAATTCGGAGGTCCAGAGTCTCGTAAGCACTCAGACATTTAGCACGGCTCTCACTGAACCATTTGTCTTGTGTTTATTAATCACACAAACCAGGAAGAGCAGGCTACGACACAAGAACGAAGCTCCTCAGATTGAATATTAGTTTATCACTTCATTATTTCAGTCTCTATTAAAGGTTCATATTCGCCCATTTCTTGTTGCAAGAAGGAGGTTCTTTTTGATTCGTTTAGCTCCAACCAACCAATATGACAACAACATGGACACTGCATTAGTAATTAAACATTCACGTGGAAATCTGTAACAAATGGCAAGAATTTAAATCTTAAATGTTCAAATATTGTTCAGTGTGAAGAAACAACAGTGCCGAAGTTTTGTCAAAGACATCTCAGCACTGTGTTGCAGAGATGTCTACTGAAGTTAGCATGCTAACCAGCTAGCCACACAGAAAAAATACAACCGCACACCGTCTGAATTCAAGATTCTCTCTTTTACTGAACTAAGATGAGCTCAGTTGCCTCGTTAACTCACTGTGAACACACTTAATTCAAACTCAACATGAACAAACAAACACCTGTCGAGTCCTGGTCCTGGTCAGTGTTGCTGTAAATCACCTCCTTCCTGTTACCTCATCTTCAAACTAGCATCTGTCAGTCTCGGAGGCTGTGTTCAGGTCCAGTCAGGTGTCCAGGTGTGTTCACTCTCAGGCTGCTACACCCGCCTGAGTTAAGGCAGCGTTACACTTCTGCAACTGCGTAATGCGCTATCCAACTGCGTAACCACGGCGACCCCTCGAGCCCTCATAGATCTCCGTCGTGGTGCCGGATACGCAATGCAATTTCCCGACTCACAATTTCCCGAAACGCTACGAGCTGCAGGACTGCTGACCAATCGTAGCCCTTGCCGTCTCCGTTGTCGCTTGACGGAGTGACGGACACTTAAAAAATATTTCGTGCCGCCGGAGAGGCTCACCGACAGGCTCTCCGACTACGTAGAGGGCTCTCCGCGACCTACGTACAGCACTTTACGCAGTAGTGAAAATTAGGCTTTAGACCCCGTTGACGGTGGTAACTCCCCCCATGATCCAAGGTGTTGGTCCAGGCTCCGTACTCTGGTGACATGCTGCCCTCTGTGTTTTTGGAGCTACGAATTCTGGCCATATTTTTTCTACAAATTACACAGTTTCACAGTCACAGCATCTGATATCTCTGTGGTCTGTGTAGCTGTGAGTGGTGTCACCTCCTAGAAGAGTCTTCTAGAAGAGAAAGCCGTGACACCGAGGTGAACTCTCCCAGCATCCCCGGCTCCTCTCCCTCCGTGTTGCCTCTGATGCAAAGTGCGTCCCCTTGTTACAGTTCAGCAACACAAATAAACTCGCTGCTCCCAGAGCCGATTCATCTCTCACACCAGAGTGCTTGTTCTGTGGCGTCTCCAGCTGCAGCCATGCACAATTTACGCTCCGCTCCGCCGTGGGTGAAAAAACTCAGACGAGGCGGTGTAATAACAACAGGCTTCTCCTCTCTTGCACTTTTCCTGTCGCTGTCTCCCTTTTTTCCTCTTTTTCTTCTTCTCTGTTATTCGAAGGCACTGTGGAGGCTGGCACAGCTGTTTGTTCACTCCGGATGAAATCGTGTGTGCTTGACGGACACGATCGGCGTTTCACGATTGACAAAACTGTCATCTTTTTGCTCCCATATTTCAAAACAGGGTGTGTTTTTTTAAACAGAAGAGCATGTTGGATGAATCGAGATTAAAAAATAAGATGGCCGGCTGTTTTCCCTGACAGGGCGACGATTGCACCCCGCGCAGCGACTCGCTAATGGAATTTGCAGCTTTAGACAACAATTTTCACTCCTTGAAAAGTCTGGTGGATGACAGCAACACATGTGCCGTCTCCAGAAACCGCCTTCCTCACACGCTGGTGAGGAGTAAATAACGACAAAAATGTGATTCACGCTTGGCGCCGTGCATCGTGAAAACCAAATTCATGATTTTTTGAGGCTTTTCTCTGCTCAGTTTATAACCGTCGTGACATAATGTTTGAGTGATTTAAGCCTATTGTGGCTTTAAGTTGCACGGAAAATAAGCAAAATTAGCCCTGGCACTGATGACATGCTTAAAGATGAGGAATTGGGAATGACATCCTACTTACATGAGGTACTGCTCGAGTTGTACATGTGGGATATTAAAAATGCCTCTGTATAATCACTTAATCATCCATCATGTTGCGAGTGAAGAGTTCACGGAGGAGAAAGAGTCCCAGAATAAATAGATTTCAACAGGAGAACAGAGGGAGGGGAAGAAAAGGAGGTTTGGCAGCAGACGGATGCGGTTTGGAGAGCGAAGCCTCACCGCGCTCTGACTGCATCCCCCGCTCTCTCCCTCCACAAGATCTCTTTCCGTCTCTTTTGTTCATCCCTCTCTCTCCGTCCTCAGACTCGTTCTTCTCCTCTTCCTCTCCATTCACCTGCCTCGGGTTCAGGCATTGATTTATGACTGCACGCCGTGTGCTTCCCCCTCTCTGAAATTGCCTGGATATGTATGTCATACTGCGCAGTTATAAGAGCGTGACCTCGACTGTCTGCGACCCGAACGATCCAAACTCCTCGGCACTCAGTTTGGCTCCGTTTGACCCGTTTGCAAATGATATTCATGGTGGGTGTTCGGACCGCAACAGCATTTATCTGGTAAATCACTCGTTTATTCATTTCTTAAATACGTCTCCTGTAGCAGATGGTGCTGATGCCCCTCAAGAGTTATTGTCAACTGCAATAATCTACAGTGGAAAAGTTTTAAATAAAGTAGGAACAGGTGTTAAGATTTCTTGAGATGAGATGTGATGTCCTCTAACTCTCTATATCTCACTGAGGTGAGACTTGTTAGGTTATATGTCTTTTATTAAGTTGAAAAGTAGAACAATATTCTTGCTAAGATTTTGAGGTTCAATCAGGAACATATTCAGGACACTATATTTTGAAAACGTAAATATGAAATGTTTTGTTTCTGGGAGGGTATTATAACACTAGCCGTTTTTATTCTGGGCAGTAAGTCACCAATCTGCCGTCCTTTTGGTGGCTCGCTCCGCGGATTTAGACAGAAGGCGGCAAATTGGTGGTCTGTTTTGTTCCACCAGTTTTGCCCCTCGGAGGGTAACATTACACTTATTTGCACCTCCATTGCTGTGTAAATCCGAGGCGGCGACGTGGTGGCAAATGCTGAGATGGGCGGAGGTGGCGATGACGTGCACTGCTGCGCACCCACAGCCGGGAGTTTTAAAACCAGGAAACAGCTGATCACAGCAGTCAGTTCGTCACTTCATCCACGAAGATGAGCAGCTGGAAAGCCGCTGAGATCCGGGAGATGCTAGCGTCTCCTCGCTCTCTGTAGCTGTCTTGGTTGTCCGCTTGTTGTTGTAGCGGCGAGCTAATAGCGGTCGCTACTTTCAAATTAAAAGCCCCCCGCTAAGAACCCAGTTCTAAACTCCGATGGGGTGCAATGTAAAGCTCTTATTTTGAAGAAAAACTGCGACAAACGTCCCATAAGGAATGAATGGGACGGGGTCAAAAAAGTCGCAAAATCATCGACGTTTTTCAAACATCTCCTGCTCTGGCAGACTTTGACCTAGAGACACCATTCAAACTTTAAAATGTAGGCACAAGTCTTATCTATTTGAGTTGTATTTGAACTTTCTTTCTACGATGTTTAGTTTTTGAACGGTGACCCTTAATTGATCGTGAGTGATTTCGAAAAAATTCAGAAAAATTCAGGATTTTCAATGAGTGTGTATTGCGGAATGTTCGCGCAGCACCAACTGGCAGAGTGGGGGAGCCTGAAAAAAACTCTCCGAAAATGTTTCTTTAGATGACGATCCTAGCCACAGATTTCACACTACAATAGTGATATTTTCCAAGAACGTAGCCACACTTGTCTTCTGTCTGGCAACGTGTCCACTTTATCGGGAGGATGTACGGTTTTTGAATTATCTGCGTCTGAACCGACACAAACTCCAGCAACTGCCCCATAAGCCCCAATGTTAAACGGGAAGAGGATTTTGGGAGAAAAGCAGAAACTGCCCTGCTTCTCTTCACGCCCAACTTCCTGCTTCACGTCACGTCACATGTTGACGCCTACCAGAGGAGGAAAAGTGGAGGCTGTTTGGAAAAGGAGGAATATTACACCTCCCTTTTAGACAGACAAGGAGGCACATTGCAGCCTTTACCTTGCTGCACATGTGCCACCTTTTCTATCTAAAAGGGGCTACTTAGATAGCTTACATCCACTGTGCTGCTCCATACCTCTTAACTTATAGGTAAGGCTTTCTTAGGATTTATGAACACCTGGCTCATTTGTTTGTGAACGCAGCGATAGCACTGCGATCGGGACAAAGCAAGCAAGCCAAGATCGCCGAGGAAGGATGTCTCGGTCCTCTTCCAAGTGGACTCAAACCAACCACGCGATTTAATAACAGCAGATGTCAACAGATTCAAACTTCAGTGAATCAGTAACTGATCGCATCACAGTTAATAAGACCTCACAGTGATTCAGTCTTTGATTTAAATAACATTCCTGAAATAAGGAGGGAAGGTTTATTATTGCATTATAGCATTTTAGCATGCAAACATGTGCTGGGTGCATATTTCAGTTTGGACCAGCTCTGCAGAAACCCTGCAACATGTACTCATTCAGCAGTGTCGACATGTTTTATGTGAATGAAAAGTGTTTCTGAGTATGAGAGATGTTGGTGACGGATAATTTAGGAAGAAAAAAAGAAACCCTGGATGCAAATATATTCTTTGAACTGTGTTTAAAGTGAATGCTGTGTATCTACTGTACTTTACTTTATTGTTGTTGACGTGAGTTCACATCGAGGTGAGCGTTGGGGTCGGGACGAGGAGGAGGAGGAGGAGGCACCTTACGGAACACTTCCTGTCTCCACACACAGCACGCCACGGGGTTCACCGGAGGAGCAGCGGAGCAGATTAGAAGGTGGAGAATATGAGAAAACAACACGGCAGAAGACAAAGAAAATAGCATTATGCTAATGCGGTGTGATAGGGAGCAGGAACCCTGTCGATGGTGTTTGTTTTACGTTGGAGGAGAAAACAGAGCGAGCGAGCACACGGGAACATGTGACGGCCTGATAACGTGCAGGTGGTGAGTGTTATTAAAACTGTGGAGATGACTGGAAAGGATTTGTGCAATTCAACTCCAATGGACCTTTTATAGCAACTAAATGTGTTTCTAGAAATAAATAAATCCATTCTGGAGCCAGGAGGGCAGAGGAGGGAACTGCTGACAGACTCTGTCCAGTAACTGAAGTCAAACTCACTTCACCTTTGACCTGCTGTCTGCGAAGGCTGAATGAGGTTATGAAATCATAAATAAAATATTATTACACGCTGTATATTTCAGGCTGACCCGACCGACTCCAACATGTTCTGACTAATTCTGCGGACCGAGTTAAAGCGACGCGAACGAGAGGTTAAACATTTGCAGAATCGCAGAGTCAAAGAGCTCCACATGAAGTTTTCTAGAGTAAAAACTAAACTAAAACTTCCAAGATTAAAAAAAAATCTCTGCTGGAATTCCGCTTTGTTCCAAGTTTAAATCCAGGAACGAGAGCGTTCCGGCCCATTTACGACCCGGACTGTGAGCACATGGACCCTGGAGCACAGCACACACACACACACACAATTCCCCAGTATTTCATTAAGGATTAAGGCGAATGCAGCCCGAGGTGCTGTCGTAGAGAAATACATACCTGTGGAGGCTTTGCATGTATCTGTTGTGAGGTTAAATGTGAAGAAAGGACAAGAGTCATCAGAGTTAGCTTGTGAAAGGTAGATCTGTACTTTTGCCAACCCGTCGTCATCACAAACAACGACTATGTAGGTCAACTGTGGAAGCAGCTGATTAACACACATCTTTAAAGACACACTGTGGAATTATTTCTCCCATCTAGTGGTTAAATGTTATTCTGCATCCAAACGAATACTGCTCTCTAGCGCCTCGCGTTTTCAAACGTGCGTTGCAGCCTGTTGGAACTACGGCAGGCGGGATGTGTCAGAGATTCAAGAAGCTGTGACAACAACATGTCTTCAAACAGCACTTCATCAAGTTTAGTTTCAGGGTGATGAGGTACGTTATTTCAAACAGACTTCAAACTGCAGCTGACGAGCGCGTCTGGCTAAGCTCCTTCTCCGTTCCACAGTCACGCTGGCTCTGAGTGAAAACGCCTTTAGCCTTATCTGTACCACGTAGAGCTTTTTGTCCCTCTCACCAGCTCATCGTTTTTTATAGAGCGGAAGGACATGGAAGCCTCCGTAGAGCTCGCCCGTCCTATGGAAATACAGAGAAGTGATTCTTCCCTCAGGAGGAGAAGTGAGATTGTTGGCAGAGATCATTTTACACCAATGAGGACTTATTGATGAATGAAGACGCTGATTTGAGGTAATAAATTACTTAAAACACGACACAGTGGAGCTTTAAGTTTCTTTTTAGGCAGCGTCCTCTGCAGGAAGTCAGGCAGGTTGTAGACTTGTAGTCAAGACCGCCTAAACCGAGACCAAGACACTACCAAGACCAGAGAGTATCAAGACCAAGACCAAAAACTGTCGAGGCCTTGACAAGACCAAGACCACGGAAAAGTGGTCTTGAGACCGGTCTCGAGAACTACAAGTCTAGCCGGTTGTATAAAAAGCGATGAGTCAGCACATGGAGGAGATCTGGGACCAATAGATGGGTCAGACAGACCGCTGTCCATGTTCGTTGTGAAAGTGTCAAGTCAACAGTGGGTTATTTTAACTTACAACACTACGTAACTGTCATCACGTTCGTCAAAGATGTTATTTTTAAGCCAAATCACAACGTTTTCCTGAACCTAACCAGACTGAGTGATGAAGGTCTGGCTCACTGGCTTTCAACCGATTCGGTCTTTTCGTTTTGAGGATGTGTTGCCGTTTGCATGTGGTAACGTCTCCTACAAAGTTAAATACGAAAATCACCAATCCTACCGCCATCTTTAAACCGATGATCTGTTGTCAAGCTGGAACGGGTCATTTCTGTTTTGAAGACTTCAGGAAACCATGGTTTGAATTCTTGAAGAGCTTCAACGAAACCACCAGAAGAAAAATAAATAAAAAACACAATGCAACAAGCTCACATAATATCCAGTCGTGCGGCGTTCGGCAATCTGTTGTTTCTCTGCTTCGTTCATTTCATTTCCTTTTTTATTATTATTCCTCAGCCGAGTCCGATCACAGCGTTCTCCGTGTGACTGATTGAGGCTCCGCGAGGAGTCAAAGGAATCGCTGCATTTCAAACGCCAGGCGGAGGCAGATAAAACGGCGAGGTGACAGTGGCACATTAGGACAAGTCCTCCGCTATTAACATTATCTCAGCGGGAGCGTCTCGAACAGGGGGCGCGGGTTGCCACCGCGGCCGGCGGCCGTCCCGGCTGGCATGCGGAGGCCCGACGGGATCACCCACTCTCCTCGCAGTCACTGTGGATCAGCCTCCGCGAGCTGATCAAAGGCGCTTGACTCCTGCCACGCGGGGCGCTGATTGCCTCCATGCACTCGCTGACACCACTCGGTCTCGGCTGAAGACACCCTAATTAAAACTGAGGGAGAAATAAAGCGGCTCTCTGTTCTCCGTCGCTCTTTGTCTTCCTGACCTTGCGCTGACTGTCGCCCCCCAACTCCCGTCGTTCAAGGAGAAACTCGAGCAATGATAGCTCCCGAATGTTCCCTTTAACCTGTGTTCATGAGCACAATGTCAATGGCAGCACTGTACGTTTTGGGCTTTCTGGGTAATGGAGGAGTGGATTCACATCAGTAAGCATGGCTAATGGGCTGAGTGAGAGCGAGAAAGTCTCGAGGCGGCGCGGCAACACCACTCTGTTCCCGCGGGAGCCGGAGTTTATCAAGTTTCTATTTAAAATTCCAATAAGCAGTTATAAGAAGGGGGGAGGAGGGATCCCCTGGACCGGGCTGCTTCAGGTAACCAGACTCTTTGTTGGTCGCTGAAGCAGGCAGGATCAATATCATATCAGGGCCCGGCGGAACACCTGACAGTTCAATTTCGCAGCGAGCCTCGAAATCAATACCTTTTGGAATAGTTTTGGACTTTCCCAAAGGCGCTACCCTCTGGAGCTAATCCACGGTGTCGTTAGCCCGGGTCACAGCGTGCACGGTCATTACACCGTGTAACAATAAATGTTCATAAAAAGACGACACGCTCCGTCCTCTCGTGCTCCACTGCAGCCTCTAATTGAAGTAAATTCATTCACGGAGAGGGCGCCTGATCGACTGGTTTCTGCGCCGCCGCTCCTCTTTTTTTTTTTTGTAATTCACGTCCGGGAGAGAATATGGGGAGAAGCTGGCATGTCGGGTACAAAGCACAGGAAATTGAACAAGGTTTTATCAAGCAGAAAATGTGTTAAAGTGTTTAGTTTGTGCCGGAGGATTGTTTACCCTTGAAACGTAGTGGTAGTTAGAAGTCCTTCAGACGATCCCCAGAAGTGTTTTTAGTCTCGCAGAGGGATGAACCGCGGACATCCATTCTCGATCAATACATTATTTGCTCATCATTTCAAAGCCAAAAGTAATAAATAACCCCGCGGAGCCATCAATTACTAATGCGGCAGAAGAATACGAGTCGACGCCATCAATCAGACGGGGAGAAATAATTAAAGCCGTTCTGATTTTTAGTGGCCTCACCGAAAAAATCTGTTATACAAGACTTTAGCCGGCCACATAAATCAGCATGGGTTCCTCTTTAATGTTACAGATTGTAAAATGGAAAAGAAAGAAAGGGAAGAGGGAGGAAAAAAGAAAAAGAGCCTCCCCCCCCTATTTATCGAAGCTTTGCTGGAATGGCCTGTCAAAATATACCACGGAAACCCAGTGGAAAAATGACACAAGCGGCCCTGGGTTTGAGTGGCGTGGTGGTTTTGGCCCGAACCCACTCCAAACTGGAATCTATTTTCCTCCTCGGTGGATGTGTCGAGGGGGCAACGGCCAGGGGCAGGACAGGAAACGGCAGGAAGAGTAATGGCTAATATTTTCTGGATGGGTTCTGCAGCTCGGCTCCCCGGGTCGGAGCTCGCTGGAGTAAATGTTTAGACGAGGGGGATCGCTACGATCGGATTAATTAAAGTCTTGACATACCTGCCTCTTCAGATCATCTCCACGCTGTTTAGACGCAGTAAATATACAAAGATGACATCACTTAGCGAGACCAAAACAAAATTACTTTCCCCACCAGACAGGAACGACTTCTGCTCTGCGGGCGAGCAGAGCATATTTGGAAGTCGAGGGTTTTCGGGGATATCTGAAACTGGCTATTTTCTAGACAAAAATGTAGACGTTTGGCTGACAAGTGGCATCATTTCTGGGATTCTGGCCCCGGCGTGGATATTCACACTCCTTCCCTTCCATCCCCTCCACTTATATCCCAGCTGTATAATTTTACAGTAAAGGCTCGGAGCAGAGGTCCAACATCGTCATTTTTCCTCCAAACTCTCAGCTTTTAAGTGTTCATTTGGAGGCTTTATTGCGAATGGGAATACACGAGCTCCAGCAGTTTAAGAGGTCAGCGCTTTGGACTGAAGCAGGGAAACAATTTTGTTAATTTAAAAGCATGTGAAGCACAATGATTGTGTTGTAGCAGCTATTGATATAACCATCACTAAGTCTGTCCTCTTCGGTTTCTAGTAAGTCCGACGAGTGATTTAGTGACCTGGGCTGCAGTGTTAAAACTTTATAAATGCCTCGACTAGTAAAGACGAGCATTGGGCATTGAAACTAGTGTCCGGTAGAGATTATGTTAATTTAATGTGCAACTATCTTCTGATTAAAGGGATATTCTGGTGTAAGTTTAATCCATGGTCTAACACACCGTGACACCGAGTAAGACTCCCCTTCGAGAGGTCAAGTTAGCTGACTGCTAGCTTAGCTAGTTTTAGCAACCTCAGAAAAGACCGCATCGATAACAACACACTGCCGCTTATGTCTCCAACTAGAAACCTGCCATCAAAAAGCCACAATTAATGGTGAGAACAGCAGCAAACTTCAGCAACAGTACATGTACAGTCCCACACACAGTACGAAGCATCAAACATCTGCTAGCTTTGCTGGATTTGTATTAAAAACACAGCACATCACCCTCTCCTCCAGCAGCCTGCCTGTGTGGGAAGCTGACTGAGTGTCAATTATCGAGTGCAGTAGATTTCCGCAGCTTAAGGATGAAAATGTCTGATTATTACTCCATTACTTCCGTTATTTTCCCTGTCAGCTCTTGATAATAAGAACTCAGCGTTCCATGGAGTAATAATCAGACATTTTCATCCTTGAGCTGCGGAAATCTACTGCACTCGGTAAATCGACTCGTCAGGGCTTCCCCACACAGGCAGGCTGCTGGAGGAGAGGGTGAGTTGTGCTGTGTTTTTAATACAAATCCAGCAAAGCTAGCAGATGTTTGATGCTTCGTACTGTGTGCTGGGACTGTACATGTACTGTTGCTGAAGTTTGCTGCTGTTCTCACCATTAATTGTGGCTTTTTGATGGCGGTTTCTAGTTGGAGACAGAAGCTGCAGTGTATTGTTATTGTGCGGTCTTTTCTGAGGTTGCTAAAACTAGCTAAGCTAGCGGTCAGCTAACTTGACCTCTCGAGGGGGAGTCTTACTCGGTGTCAAGGTGTGTTAGACCATGGATTAAACTCACACCGGAATATCCCTTTAAGATGTGTCAGTATCTGTATGATATTGAAACACAGATATTGACTCTTAGGCGACGTTATGGCTCAGCTAAGGTTGAATTTATGTTAAATTTTGATGCAAATAAGCAGCAAAAGTTCAGTTCATTGCTTAGAAAACCTCTACTTCATATCCTTTATTAAGAAAACTGCTGAAAAAATCATCTTGAAACAGTGAAAGCAGCTAAACTGTATAAATGCTGTGTCATGTCAGTAAGAACCTGAGTTCTCCTGAGCGACGGGATCAATTACAGTTACGACGTCTTGAGAATTATCTGGAAATGCCGAACGTATCCTCCCCTCGCCTGAGTTTAGGTATCGATTCCAGCCATCTGTTGATTTAATGGAGTTCTGGACTTTCACATTCGAGTGCGTTATTAAATAAATCTCTAAATAGATGATTGTCGTTCCAGCGAGACTCCGCGTGTATCACATTCATCTGAACAGAATATACACAAGACTAAGTGTGTTTATAACAAAGCAATGATAGTCAGATATCTTTTAAAAGAAACATCTACTACTGACGTTGGAAAAAAAACCTTTCCTGGCTCCATAAGAACACATATACAGAGCCGACGGCCCACCACAGAGCTTTACAGGAAGCCTCCTCCATAATGACCGTCGGTGTAGAAACACTGAGTCCGGAGGAGGGGATGAACGCCGTATAAATAAACCTCCAGGACTCAAGCCTAAAAAATAACAAGCAGCCGAGGACAGTAAAACTCGAGAGGTGGAATCTGCGGCTTCTCTTTCGCCGCGTGGAAACATGTCTTTATGGTGAATTAATGTCCTCAAATTAGGACGATGTTTAGTCTAAATGAGGTCATTTTAGCACTTTATTTCACATATATTACAACATAAGTAGAACCCTGCGATCCCTTAATAACTCACACTGACGTTAACGGAAATGTTTTTGCTTTTCTTTGTTTGAATTTTACATTTGAAATAATAATTAAAAGATAAACACTTTATGGACAAAATGATGAAATGAGAAAATAATTGGCAGATTCCCAGATAATGAAAACATCTTTATTTATTTTACTGTATATGTGAAGGTGCTGTTTGCTGTGTTTTTATCCCAACTGTTCAAAAAACGATGCTCGGGGACTGTAGGACGGGTCAGCTGTCAGTTTTTGACGAATTGGGACTCAAAAATCAGCTTTTCTTACAAACAGCATCTTTAAAGGTGCCATAGACAAGAATGTGGCCAAAACGGTGACTACACTCAATTCAAAATACTGCAGTGAGTCGTCTCTGCCTCCCCTCCTGACTCGAGGTTGCCAATGCGGTCATCATAAACGAGGCTCTATGACACAATTCTTTTCTCTCAGTAAAGACCAAGATGTGTTATAACTTGTGGTAACGTCAGCTGTTGACGAGGGAAGGACATATCAGATGGAATAACGTTATGCATGCTATTTGACAGAACTGCCTGCCCTTTTATAACATTATATACGGTAGTTTATGGCGATATACATGCAAAGACCTAAAGAGGACTCGAATTTATCAAATGTAAGATTTCGCTTTTCGATTTCGTATCAGCTGGACATCAGCAGGCTGGAGACCAGATGCTCGTACCAAGACAGTGCTAATGCTGCTAGCGTTAGCTGTGCTGCTAACGTCTGTTTCTATGATCGAAATGAATAACGTTATTACTCGACAGTTCAAAGTATTTGAAATGAAATGATGCTAACTTAGTTAGCCAAGCGTAACTTACCTGTCGAGGAGAAGAGTCGACAATTCAGCATCCGTTCACAAATTCCTCTCAGCCTTCAAATGTCTCCATCGTTCAGATTCTTCTCTTCTGCTTTGCCTCTCTTTTTATCTTGTTGTTTTTGCGATTCATAACGAGCCCTTTTGGGTTTCGTTGCCTCCGCCGTTGCAACTCAGTCGTAACTGGCAACCTCTGGTCGCACAGCAGCTGAGACTCTACTGACTGCACTGATTCGTAGACGGCGGTGGGCGGAGCCACGTGCAAAAACATGATTTCAAAACATCAACATGATTTGCCGTCTGCAAAAGATTTTTTTTTAAATGCAAATATTTTGGCTGTGCTGTTGTTGTTGGTGAGTTCAGTGTGTTATATGAACATTATTCCTGAGTCTCTGTGACATATTAGAATGATTTTATGGCCAGTTGCTTTAGATTTCTTGCCTCTTGTACCTTTAACCAAAACCTCAATATTCCCCAGAAACCACCGTGTGTCTCTGAGCTCAAACAAGGTGTTTTTTTGTTTCCTACACCACCAAACTAAACACAACAGGATGCATCACACAGATCCTCGTCTCTGCTTCGTGCAGGAGGGAGTGTTCTCTCACCATCCGCCTCGCTGTGAGCGCCGGGTGGTGCGGAGACGTAGCGTAGAGTTTTTGGAAAAGTGAAAAACTTTGCCACTGAACATAATCCAGACAGAAAGTGTGTGTGTGTGTGTGTGTGTGTTGACATTTCAAACTCAGGTGTCTTTTATATAATTAGCAGCTATTTTAACTGAATAATCGTCTCAGTCATTTTCCAAATGAAAATGTCAAGCATTCACTGGTTTGGTTTGTTTCTTTTGTCACTCATCATAATAAATCATAATTAACTGAATATCCTTCAGCTGTCGGTTGAATAAGCTACTTAAACAGATCTGAGGCTTTGGCATTGGGCTGCAGGAGATAATAACAGACAGCTCAACTGACATTTATTAGATATAAAATAAAGAATTTAATTGAAATTCCTGCTACGATCATATCCACTCATGATCCTTTGTGCTTTAAACGCTGTTTTTTTTTTAAACCTGGGCCTGTATTAACATGCTTTTGTGTGTAATTGATTCATACTTCTGAGAGGTTTTGGGATGAGTCCAGTCGAAGGCCTCGACTGACAGCGATGTGATTCTTCGGAGGCGACTCAGAATCACGTCCTCTGAAAGTGCTGAGGTTGTGACACTAAGTGTGTGACACCTTTACAGAGAGCTTCACTCTCCCGAGGTGAGGTGTTACGGTCGTCGCCTTATCTAGACTGTCAAAAATCAGTTAAACAGTCAGCCATGACTTCGGAAATAAATCCTCGCTGGCCGTTCCTCCAGGTAAACTCCAGTGTCTGACACTGTGTCCCTGCAACAAATCACCTCTCGTGAGATTTCAGTGTGAGACTTCTCCTTGAACTTCTCTCTGTCCGACAACAGTACAGAAATCATTCCTACAGAGACATGTACGGAGCCCCAGACATGACATGGTCAAAAAAAAATTAAATTGTGGCCACAATATAGCTATAAAGTGGGCACGAAATACTAATTTGTGGCCACAAATTACTAATTTCTGGCCACAAATTAGTAATTTGTGGCCACGAAAAAGTATAACGTCCGCACAAAATACTAATTAATAATATTAATATCATTCCTGGACAGCTGGGTGAGCAAATCGAGCGCACCTTCTCTAGAAACTGCAATAGCCTACGTGATGTCCTGGAGGTGAGTTTCTTTTCTTATTCTGTTCTAGTCAATATGTTGTTATCCCCCATTTAGACAGTTATTTAATTAGGCTATTAATGTCTCTGTAGCTCATTCCAGCCTAAAATAAAATTCAATCATACTATCCCCGTCCATCGTGGAGCTTTAGCCCCTCTACTGCCTCTACCTTAGAGAAGGTGCGCTCGATTTGCTTACCCAGCTGTCCAGGAATGATATTAATATTATTAATTAGTATTTCGTGCGCACATTATACTTATTTCGTGGCCACAAATTAGCATTCTGTGGCCACGAATTAGCATTTTGTGGCCACGAATTAGTATTTCGTGCACGCGTTATAGCTATATTGTGGCCACAATTTAATTTTTTTTTTGACCATGTCATGTCTGGGGCTCCGTAGACACAGAATAACAACCTCAGCCTGTCAGCGGCACCGTTAGTGGACCAAACTGTGACGGTCGTAGTTGCCCCAAAGCGTTGTGTTGTAGCCGGTGCAGCTTTATTTTTACAGTTGGTTTGATTTAAATGTAGTAAAGCAAAGTAAAAACCTTCAAACCAGCTGAGTTTTGAATCGTTTAAAGACTTTTTGTGTAAAACTGTAATCCAACAATTTTTTCCTGCAGGTTTTTAAGACTAACACTGTTCGTCTCTGTCGGCTGTGCTCGGCCGGATGTTGGGAGCAACCTTATTAAATAGTCAGCCATGACTTCGGAAATAAATCCTCGCTGGCCGTTCCTCCAGGTAAACTCCAGATCTCACACTGTAAACAAATCACCTCTCGTGAGATTTCGGTGTGAGACTTCTCCTTGAACTTCTGTCTGTCCGACAACGTTACAGAAATCATTCCTACAGAGACGTAGAATAACAACCTCGGCCTGTCAGCGGCAGAAACAGCCACCGTTAGTGGACCGAACTTTGTGTTGTAGCCGGTGCAGCTTTATTTTTTACAGTTAGTTTGATTTAAATGTAGTAAAGCAAAGTAAAAACCTTCAAACCAGCCGGGTTTTCAATCGTTTAAGTAAGGGATAATGCCCGACGAGGTGTCTATTAACATACATTAATGGACGACGCGGAGGCGTGAACCGTCCGATGCGAAGCCTCGAAGGGCATTATCCCGCTGGTACCATGGTCACCTGCCAAAGAAACTAAATTAAGACCATTTATTTATATTTTCATGCGTTTTACAATCAAAATATAAAGTTTTTCACAGGCAATAACTTAGTTTCCCTGGTAACGCCTGAGGGTTTGACTAATACCTGGAACAACCATTACCCTCCCGTAAGGTTCTTACGCAACGGAAACGTTGTTCACCTCTCCAGTAAATAGTAGGGCTGGTGAAAAAATCGATTATTGATTAATCGCGATTATAATATTGACGATTATGAGTCGATTATTAAATTTCCAAAAATCGATTTTTTTTTTTTTTTTTTTATTAATTTTTTTTTTTTTTTATTGTAATACAAACCGGAGTCCTCCTCTTACTGGCTGTCATACCTGATTTAACCCAGAGGTGCAGCAAGGTATTACACAGCTGTCCTGTGACCACAGAAAGTTCCAAAGCATCTGCATCTTTGTTATATGGAGAATAACATAAATAAATAGAATCTGGACATTTATTCACAAGTGTGGACATTTTTGTAACAGTGAAAGACTACATTTAAAACAAAGTAAAAAATAATAATAATAATAATTTGGATATTACAGTTACACTATACAATATTGAAGGTGCTGTGAGGTGTTACTCAAAAGAGAAGTAAAATAATTCAGCAGCTGACTGATGTTAAATGGAATATCAATAATCGTTAATAATTGAATTGAGACTTCAATAATCGGAATCGAATCGAATTCGGAAATTGGGCTGATTAACCAGCCCTAGTAAATAGGACGGACCTTAGATACGACTTGGCAACGGGAGATATTCTAGTCCGCTCAGCGGTGAGCCAGGAAGCTAACGCTATGCTAGCAAGATTCAAAGTCGATAACATTGCGTACGGTTGACGAACAGTAAATATAATTTGACAGTATGTTTAACAACAAGACCAGCTAGCTTACCAGTCATGTCACTGTCCCCAAATCAACATCAAGATGTTCAGGAACAAATGATCGGCCGTGTGTAACGTTACTGTGGCCGCAGCCTGAAGCAGAGAGCTGAATGGGATGTGAAAGTCTGAGTAAGTTTAGAGGGGAAGTGAACTTTCTGTAGCTTGTGTGTTCCAGTCTCCATCCTGTGGTGTTCAGAGGATAAGGCTCTGAAGGACTGACGGACTGCACTCAGTGCTGGAAATAAACTGTAAACAGAGGCTTTGACTGCGTTCCCGTCGCTATGGTTACACCAGCTAGCGCATTAATTTCCAGACAATTTAACTGGAACTACTCAGTAGGTGTCCATTAACACTTTTTAACGTACACCCTCCAGCCAATCAGAATTGAGTATTCACCCTGACCATGGTATAAAGATTTTTAAGATCCATTTTTTCCTGCAGCTTTATAAGACCCGA
>JBBNBP010001811.1:0-12136 GCA_039737535.1 Lagodon rhomboides | reverse complement strand
TCAACACTTATGATTTAACATGTTAGCATGCTCCAACATACTCCATCCGCTGTCGGTCAAAAACTGTGTTTGTGTGTCCACATTTAGCAGCTTTTCAGTTCATTAAAGCATAATTATGTTACGTTAACCCTATTATGTCCTTTTTTTACATTAAAATAACGGTTTTCAGACCTGGGATTTGTATTTACGACAGTCAAATCACACAAAATGCCAATTTCTACATAATTTTGCCTTTAAAAAAAACATTTTCTGATATAACACGGACAAAAAATGCACTACAAAAACTACAATTGTCTATGTTACATATTAAAATATATAAAAAGATGAATTAAACAGATATAAATGAGTTTACGTCACGGTGTCTGCTGCTGTTCCTCAACACTTGTGATTTAACGGTTACATGTTAGCATGTTTGAGTCTGAACATACTCCATCGCTGTCGGTCAAAAACTGTGTTTGTGTGTCCACGTTTAGCAGCTTTTCAGTTCATTAAAGCATCATTATGTTACCCCTAAGCCTATTAGGTCCTTTTTTTACATTAAAATAACAGACATAACGATCGTTGTTGGCAGTTACCAGTCTGACAAATTGTTACAGACCTTTGATTTTTATTTACGACAGTCAAATCACACAAAATGCCAATTTCTACATAATACTGCCTTTAAAAAAAAACATTTTCTGATATAAAACAGACAATAAATGCACTATAAAAACTACAATTGTCTATGTTACATATTAAAATATATAAAAAGATGAATTAAACAGATATAAAAGAGTTTACGTCACGGTGTCTGCTGCTGTTCTTCAACACTTATGATTTAATGGCTACATGTTAGCATGTTTGAGTCTGAACATACTCCATCGCTGTCGGTCAAAAACTGTTTGTGTGTCCACGTTTAGCAACTTTTCAGTTCATTAAAGCATCATTATGTTACGTTAACCCTATTATGTCCTTTTTTTACATTAAAATAACAGACATAACGATCGTTGTTGGCAGTTAGCACCTATATTACGTCAGACAAATTGTTACAGACCTGGGATTTGTATTCACGACAGTCAAATCACACAAAATGCCAATTTCTACATAATATTGCCTTAAAAAAAAAACATTTTCTGATATAACACAAACAAAAAATGCACTATAAAAACTACAATTGTCTATGTCACCTATTAAAATACATAAAAAGATGAATTAAACAGATATAAATGAGTTTACGTCACGGTGTCTGCTGCTGTTCTTCAACACTTGTGATTTAACGGCTACATGTTAGCATGTTTGAGTCTGAACATACTCCGTCGCTGTCGGTCAAAAACTGTGTTTGTGTGTCCACATTTAGCAGCTTTTCAGTTCATTAAAGCATCATTATGTTACGTTAACCCTATTATGTCCTTTTTTTACATTAAAATAACAGACATAACGATCGTTGTTGGCAGATAGCACCTATATTACGTCAGACAAATTGTTACAGACCTGGGATTTCTATTTACGACAGTCAAATCACACAAAATGCCAATTTCTACATAATATTGCCTTTAAAAAAAAACATTTTCTGATATAACACAGACAAAAAATGCACTATAAAAACTAAAATTGTCTATGTTACATATTAAAATATATAAAAAGATGAATTAAACAGATATAAATGAGTTTACGTCACGGTGTCTGCTGCTGCTCTTCAACACTTGTGATTTAACGGTTACATGTTAGC
Source organism: Lagodon rhomboides (assembly GCA_039737535.1). Taxonomy (NCBI): domain Eukaryota; kingdom Metazoa; phylum Chordata; class Actinopteri; order Spariformes; family Sparidae; genus Lagodon; species Lagodon rhomboides. The sequence goes on along the minus strand of JBBNBP010001811.1, from coordinate 10,428 downwards.
ATGTTTGAGTCTGAACATACTCCATCTTTACATCATCGTTTAGCAGCTTTTCAGTTCATTAAAGCATCATTACGTTACGTTAACCCTATTATGTACTCTTTTTATAATGAAATAACAGTTGTAACATCATGTTTACTTCAAGATTTTGATTTCTAACACAACACTGTTGTGACGTAACGATTGTTGTTGGCAGTTACCAGTCTGACAAATTGTTACAGACCTGGAATTTGTATTTACGACAGTCAAATCACACAAAATGCCAATTTCTACATAATATTGCCTTTAAAAAAAACATTTTCTGATATAACACAGACAAAAAATGCACTATAAAAACTACAATTGTCTATGTTACCTATTAAAATATATAAAAAGATGAATTAAACAGATATAAATAAACTAAATAGATAATAAATCTTGCAACAACATCTGTATGGAGTCACGCTGACAGAAACCGTCCGCTGCTCGACCTGACAGAGCGATTGTTTGGAGAGCGAGATGATTGATCGCGCTCGCGTGTTGGAACGCCGCGTCACCGCCGTGTGGAGTTACTTGTGCATACGTCGCTACCATAGCGACCCCAAAATCAGATTTGATTTGAGAAACAGATGTGTGAACGTAGTCTTGGAGATAAATTGTGTTGTCGACAACAATAGAATCGTTAGAGGGTCGACAGGAACGAGATTTTATTCTTAGTTTAACTTTCAGCATCGCTTGAGCGTTACACCAATCAATCAATCAATCGGTCAATATTTTTTGTACAAAATTGTGCATATAATCAGTGTAACAGACTATATTCATTGAGGGGATTAAGGACAAACCAAGTTTTTCTTACCGCAAATTCGATTGTCACTGACAGAAGAAATTATGTCCTGGATATTTATTTTTCACACCGACAGCTGACACACTGTCATTGATTAAAAGCTGATTTTTTTTATAGCACTGACAGTAAATTACAGCTTTTATTGTTCGAATCAGAGACAGCGGAGGCAGAGATGCCGATCGCCGCTCCGTCAGGATGCCTTCGGTGGACGAGAATGTGACGCAGCCAGAAGAAATGTTCCTGCTGCTGCTCTGTCACGGCTGCTCTTTCCACCTTGAGAGCGAGGCCAGGCGTGTTCGCTGTCGAAAGGCACGATGAGAACAACTGGCGCTGTGGCACGAAGCGCGAGTACTGTTGCCACGGTAACCCGTAAACACCGGTAAAGAGCAGCGGTTATAGAACGTCTGAAGTGTCCAGATACTATGGACACGACTGGAAGGGGTCAAAGTAATTTACAGCGAGAAAGGCAGAAGATGTTCAGAAGGCCGTTAAATATGTGCTGCAGAAGGCTGGCCTTCAACAGACACTCAGGGTTTGTGTTTACTCACACTAGTCGAGAAGAATGAGACATTTATATAAAGTGGACTCGAGTTATAATAGAATAATCTTAATGTATACATGTGGACACCTGCCAGCTAATCAGCACCAGTAGTTTCTTCTATTTCTCTGTTTGAAAGGACACTTTCCTTTTCTCCAGTCGGATGATAGCCATCACATTAGCATGATGCTAACATGCTGATGATTGGCGCGCATGTTCGCCAGTTTAGTTTAGCATGTTAGCGAGCAACACTTCAACTCAGCATTTAACACAAAGTACAGCTGGGTCATTCCATGAAATCGGTGCCTTTTGTGTCCCCAAGAAATTATCAGTCATAAAATTACAGTAACAACAAACAAAGATGTAATTTGAAAATATAACATTACCATGTCTTCTCTCCTCAATAAAACATCAAGTTAAAATCATTTAAATATTATTTTAAATAATAAAAATGATTTTTAAGCTGATGAGGGTGAGGTTTTTGGCCTGTCCCTCACTGCTGTTGTTGTACGTCAGCAGGACTTTTAATTTGTAAAATGTTGGCAAAATGTTAAAATGTTCACATTTACATATTGTTTTAAGTATGATCTTATTGTGAAACAGTGTTTTTGGTAAAAATATATATTAATTGTAATAAACATTTACCAATTTATCGGTGTCCCCTAATTTTATGTCAACCCTGTTACCCTAACCAAAAACCCTATCAAAATAACGGTACATTCTAGATTTGACATGATTTACAGGAGGTTGCATCATCTCTGAACCAGGATGCTAACAGCTCAGTGACAAGTAAGTTTTGCTCATCTCTGATGTGCTATTTTTGATGTTTTTTCAAGGTTGAACCAGGGGGGACAAGCATACAACGTCAACCCTGTTACCATTTTTTAACATATAAATCCAAACAATTATTTGTTTCTCATAATATAATCAATATGTACATGTCATTTCCTTTCAAAGTACATAGCATGTGCTTTAGCTAGCATTTGTTTTAGCTAGCAATGGGCAAATTAGCTTGAAATGGTCAACCCTGTTACTGTCAACCCTGTTACCTTTCCAGTAACAGGACTTGACTAAAACAGTTATAAAATATGAAATTCCATTGCTGAGATGGCGCAATATAATTTCTTGTCATTTTAAACTGTCTTTAATTCCTGGCTACTGAAAAAATAGCAATTAAATATCATTTAAATTTTAACTTTTCAAAGTTGAAAAGGCACCGATTTCATGGAATGACCCAGCTGAGTCTGCTGGGAATGTCCTGCAACCATCTAATCTGAGCATTTATTATGTACTAATGTAAAGCATTAAATGTAGTGTGTGCTTCTCAAGTGCTCCAAGTTCGAGAAATGACAGCTACTCCAGAGGATTACTGGTCCGGTACCTGTGAATGTGGATCAGGATCTGGAGTCATTGTGTTTCTACAAATTGACTTTAGCATGTGCAGGATTTGAAGATGTCAGGAGGACGTACTCTGTCCTGAAGTGGAGCAAAGTGAAAAATAATTTGTGTTTCTCCAAAATTGTTATTGTCATTTTGCTGACGAACAAACAAACAAACCTGAATCATAAGCTCCTGGTGGATTAATAAGCAACAAAACGTCAAACTAATCCTGTACTTAAAGTCGGTCCTCCATCAGTTTACCCCTCCGTTCCTCCACCTCTCTCTCCTGCCTGCATGGCATCGTCTCCGCCTTAGCTGCAGCTCTCGATGCCAGCCCAGGGCTCGGGAGATAATGCTTATAGCTACAGGACAGATTTATTCCAACATGGCTGGCCGTGTACACGGCCAAAAGGATCCTCAGCGCCTCCCGGAGCACCGCTGTCCTCTGGAGCGGTGAGGACAAAGAGGGGGAGCGAGCAGCCGGGGGCCTCGGCAGCACCGGAGTGTGCACTCAGTGGCACGGCAAGAGAAATCATACCTTTCCCAGCAGCTCCTTCTTTCTCATTATACAACTCCCTCACTCTGTCTGAGGATCCACACACACACACACACACACACACACATATAGAGGTCAGTCAGCCGTACAGATTACAACACCCACTGAGGGGGTTGAGGACGGGTTCTTGCCCGACGCTGAAAAGAGCTCTCACTATTACACTGTTATTTTTGGAGCACCTTTGTCTGATCATCTGCTCGTAATACTCTGCAGTCACCGCTGTAGCCATCGGATTAGCCAGAGCGCTGCCTGTATATAGAAATTACTCTGCAGCAGACATGTGACACGACATGCAGGAACGTTCAGGACTATTATTATGTTCGGGAGAGGGATTGTTTTTGGGGCCTGTCGTGATCCAACTCTGATATCTGTAGTCAACAAAGCCTGGAGTCCTTTTCGTCTGATCTGTAGAAGCACAGAAGAAATTTCCAAAGTTAGAATTTAAAAGAACAATTCACCCAAAAATGAAAATGTTTTCCTCACTATCTGCTCACCACGATCGATCCGGTGAAGTTTCGTAGTCCACAAAACACTCGTCTTGCAAAATCAAGTCTTTAAATTGATGTGAAATAATGTTATTTGAACTTGTGACTCACAGTCGAGCTTGTGCTAATGATTTTAGCTTAGCGGCTAAAGTGAAGATTTCAACTTAAAACATTATTTTTACCTGCCTGGAGTCCTTTTCTTACTGTTCTTATTCAATTCGTGTGATCTGTAGAAGCACAGAAGAAAATTTCCAAATTCACCCAAAAATGAAAATGTTTTCCTCACTATCTGCTCGCCACGATCGATCCGGTGAAGTTTTGAAGTCCACAAAACATTTCTGGAGCTTCACAGAACTGAAGTAGCTGGGGACTTGATTTAAAACATTAAAAAAATAACTGAAAGAAAGCTCGTCTGGCGAAATCAAGTCTTTAAATTGATGTGAAATAATGTCATTTGAACTCGTGACTCACAGTCGAGCTTGTGCTAATGATTTTAGCTTAGCGGCTAAAGTGAAGATTTCAACTTAAAACATTTTTTTTTACATTTTAGTCCATGTGACACGACATGCAAGAACGTTCAGGACTATTATTATGTTCGGGAGAGGGATTGTTTTTTGGGGCCTGTCGTGATCCAACTCTGATATCTGTAGTCAACAAAGCCTGGAGTCCTTTTCGTCTGATCTGTAGAAGCACAGAAGAAATTTCCAAAGTTAGAATTTAAAAGAACAATTCACCCAAAAATGAAAGTTTTTCCTCACTATCTGCTCACCACGATCGATCCGGTGAAGTTTCGTTGTCCACAAAACATTTCTGGAGCTTCACAGACCTGAAGTAGCTGGGGACCTGATTTAAAACATTAAAAAAATAACTGAAAGAAACCGTCTCCGTACAGCTCGTCTGGTGAAATCAAGTCTTTAAATTTACGTGAAAAAACATAATTTGAACTCGTGACTGACAGTCGAGCTTGTGCTAATGATTTTAGCTTAGCAGCTACAGTGCAGCTACAATCTTAAAACTTTTTTTTACCTTCCTTTTAAGACAGATTCTTCTTAAAAACCTGTAAACCTTTCTGCCTTTATTGAAAAATAACAGTGGTCCTCAATAAAAATATAAAATAAACGAACCTAAACTGCTTCGTTGACTCGTTCGTACAACCTTTATCAGAAATGAGCCTGTGAGATTCCTGCAGCATTCAGGGCAACGCAGGAAGTCTCAGAGTAATTTGACTTGATGGTAATTCATTCTCTTTCCAAACCAGTAACTTTCGCTCGGGTTTGTATCACTCACGGGTTAAGCATAGGTGAAGCGGCTCTCCTGACAAATCTGAAAAATCCCTCCTCAGGAAATGGGTCAACATTAATCCCAGATCTTTACAACTGTTTTTGGCAGGCAACCGCAAATTGAGTTCAGAAAATCCTCGTGGGCGCACTCGCATTTGAAACACATGAAGAGTGTTGTTTAACCTCATCCTGCAGCTTCTGCTTCTGTGAGCTCGCGGAATAAAACTGTGTTTTCCGAAACGTCTTTTCATTTTTCAGGTGCGAGCGAGGCTGCTCTCTCGCCGAAGCAGCTGCCTAAAAAACAAGTCGTTTGGCAGGCGGGCTGGTTCTGCATTAGCATTGATTGCAGCTCGTGAGCTGTTGATTTGGGTTTTTCATTTCAAAAATAATGCTAAGCTATCATTAAAATCAATTATGCGTGATGAAGGGCTTTTTCAAGTGGATTTTTATTTTATTCCGCTCTCCTCTCGACCCCGGAGGTCGGGAAGGCGCGTGAGCCTCGACGCTGCCTCGGGCTCTGCAATTCATACTGTAATTTTAAAAAAGTGACCAGGAAAAACAGAGCAGAGACCTGCGGAGATAAATAATAAAAAATAATAAGAAGTGGGATGAGCCACAGCAACAAGCATTAGGTCTACCTCCCGTGTCTGGCATCTCCTGGGAACTCTTGCAGAGCAACAGATGGTAAACTCTGAATGACTCAGCCTCGCTCGTTCATGCATGGTCCTCTACTGCCACCTGCTGGCCGCGCAGAGGAAGGATAAACAGCAAAAACAACAGGAAAAAGTTTCCTAAACAGACCTTATTTGCCGTCATGTGAAATCCTTAATGAGAACTGTAATTATGAAGCATCCCTCTATCTTTAAACAGGCTTAATGCATCAATTCGGCTCAATAAATGAAGTTTAAGACGTCCATTGTGAGCGATGATGAAGAGATCTCCTCGCAGGCTCGGCCTCTAATGATAAACACATGTGAGTCTTCCCACTATCTGGGCCAATTATAGACAGCAGACACTAAACAATCTATCACCGCCGTGCAGGAAAAATGACCCCCGTGATACAAAAGGAGGATGAAAAATGACACGGAATGTGGAGAGGTGAGAGCAGATGGATTATGAACTATAAATGTATAACAAATGAACCGAGCGGGGGGCTCAGGACTGCCAGACCCGCTCAATCAATCACCGCTCTAACAAGACAGTGGGCAGCGTGTTGTCGGGGTCGGAGGGAGAGAAAAGACTCGCGGGCGGTGAATTCCACGCTCGGAGAGGAGAGAGTGGCACACACAATCACACATGTCGATATAAGAAGAGGCTGGAGGCTGAGAGGTTTGTCTCTCTGCGGGGTTGTTTGTTGTGTGGCTTTGTGAGGTTGTGACCTCAATATGAACCAGCCCTCTGTCCTGTTTCATCTTTCCCACTCTTCTTTTTGTCAATGGTGGACAAAAAGACAAAACAACCCTGAAGACTTTGGTGCTTCCTTTGCTTCTGACTGAGGAAAGGTCTGTTCTGATCTCCTTCAGCAGCGGGTGCACCGGACCATCCTTCTGTGAAAGGAAAGGAGATGATGCCATGTCACAGTTTCTTGCACCAGCCTTTAAAGCGACACTACAGTTGTGACGTTTTCCATCGAGGTCAAGGAAATCTTCTCCTGAAAGACAAAGATGTTCATTTTCGACAGCAGCCTGCAAATAGCACCAGGTTCAGAGTGAACTGTTGAATCTAGTTCCATGAAATTAGCTGCAGACATTCATGGCTCCCTGCAGGATGAAGCCAAAATGTATCAACTGGTTTATCTCAAGGAAATTGAATCGAACGCAACTGGATTTGGTTTTTGTCTTGAAGACGTTTCACCTCTCATCCGAGAGGCTTCATCAGTTCCTGCTCGCTTGACTAGGCTGGGAGTAGTCCGACTGAGAATATAGTCCGGGACTGAGAATATTCACAAGCATCCACTGGTTTAGTTTTAGTGAGAAGTGGGAAAATGTCTGGAAGGAGGTAAACACTGGTTCTGTTCTGGTCCATCGAGGTCAAGGAATCTTCTCCTGAAAGACACAGGATGTTCATTTTATGACCATTCGACAGCAGCCTGCAGATCACTAGCTGCTTTTTAGGTTCAGAGTGAACTGTTGAATCTTGTTCCATGAAATTAGCTGCAGATATTCATGTCTCCCTGCAGGATGAGGCCAAAATGCATCCACTGGTTTAGTTTAGCCTCATCCATATTAGCCTGATTAGTGCTGAGGCTCAGGTAAGGAGTGAGGTGATCGGAGGAAAAGGTAAAGTCTGAGGCTATCTGGTGGACAAGCATGAGAAGTGGGAAAATGTCTGGAAGGAGGTACACGCTGGTTCTGTTCTGGTTCGTGCTCGTGATTTTAAGCTGTTCTGTTGCCTTTGTCTGAATGAATCTTTTCCTGAAAGACAAAGATGTTCATTTTCGACAGCAGCCTGCAAATAGCACCAGCAGCTTTTTAGGTTCAGAGTGAACTGTTGAATCTAGTTCCATTAAATTAGCTACAGACATTCATGGTTCCCTGCAGGATGAGGCCAAAACGTATCCACTGGTTTAGTTTTAGTAGATGGGAGCGGAGGAAAAGGTAAAGTTCGGGGGGAATCTGGTGAACAAGCATGAGAAGTGGGAAAATGTCTGGAAGGAGGTACACACTGGTTCTGTTCTGGTCCATCGAGGTCAAGGAATCTTTTCCTGAAAGACAAAGATGTTCATTTTATGACTATTCGACAGCAGCCTGCAAATAGCACCAGCTGCTTTTTAGGTTCAGAGTGAACTGTTGAATCTAGTTCCATGAAATTAGCTGCAGACATTCATGGTTCCCTGCAGGATGAGGCCAAAATGGTTTAGTTTAGCCTCATCCATATTAGCCTGATTAGTGCTGAGGCTCAGGTGAGAGGAGGAAAAGGTTAAGTCCAAGGGTATAGAAGTGGGAAAATGTCTGGAAGGAGGTTCACACTGGTTCTGTTCTGGTCCGTGCTCGTGATTTTAAGCTGTTCTGTTGCCTTTGTCTGAATGATTTAATGTAGTTCCCGCATTATTTTCATTATGGAATATTAATGTCTGTTGCAGGATCGTACCGTCGTAATCCGACGGCGGGCAAATGCCATCTGGAACGATGAATTTAGCTAATGGAAGAGGAGGGTAAATATTTAACTTCACCTCCTCCTGGAAGCTGAATGAGGCTTCTTGTCTTTACCTTCCCTCACCTCTCCGTCTGTTCACACACCTCTCATCCTAATCCTCTTTGCTCCCGACAATAGACTCTCCTTCTCCCTTTTTTAATCAGTGTCCAAACAGACAATGTCTTTTAGTCGCTCGGTTTGGCCTCCCTCCCTCCTCCTCTACCGCCGCTCTGCCTCCTCATCATCATCATCCCTGTGAAGATGACCTCATCGTCCAGCCGGGGCCCCCACCTCCCAGACGGTGCTCAGGGGCCCGGGGGACTCGGGTGGAGGAGGGGGTGAAGCCGTGTCCAATAAACACATTGTGAGTGCAGGCTGTGCTGTCAGAGTCCAGCGAGTCACAATGAGACAACAGCGTGTACACTGGCCGCGGTGAAGCCATGGGAGAGGGGAGTCCCGCCGTCAGGGCCCCGGGACTTTCTTTAGGGCCGAAAGGGAGGAGGAGGACGGATGATGGGGGGATTTGGAGGACACCACACCCCTCCTCACCCCTCCTCACCCCCACCTCACACCCTACTGTCCTCTTTAAGAGTCACAGAGGTGTGGAGGGGTGAACAATGCGTCTGTAAGCCCGAGCACACACAGACACAGAAAACTTTTCTTTTCCCATCTGAAGCGTGGTGACATTTTTTTTACTCATTTTCTAAATTGTAAAATCTCAGAGAAGCTCTTTGGTTTGCCCCTGAGGCTGGATGAGTCATCTGGGACTCCAAACTTTCCATTAAAACCCAGACTAATGATTGTCTCATGAATTAGCTGCTATAAAAAAACTGGGTGACCCAATACACAGCCACCGGATGGCAAAATAGCTCACCTACAGAGAGGTGATAACACTGAAGAAAATAACAGTCCAGTGTTTTTAACTCCTTCCTGCTCAACACGAGAAGGAAACTTTAGTGAAAAAGTTTTGGATCACTTCTACAGATTGGATCGGAACAAGGTTTTCACGGTTGAATCATCAGAGCAAAAGATGGACCAAACCTTTAGAAAATATCTCATTCTTTAATTTAAAAAAGGTCAAAGGCACAAGGGAAGTGATTACAAAACTTTTGAAACTGGTCGGAATTTAAAACTTTAAATTCGGACGTCTTACTGTCTTCTTCTCCGTAGCACCAGTGGCTCATGGGTAAAAACGGTGATACAGAATATGGAGAAAACACTTCTGGAACTCAACAAGAGTTTCCCGGGGAGGGGATTGGGGAAGTTATTATGGGTGACACCTGTGTTGCTCGGTGGAACAAGCATGAGTAAAAAGGTGTCATAATAACTGACCATAGTTATAATAGTGCGAAAATAATAGTGTTAGTAGTATTCACTCGATGAAAAGTCGCTAACCATTTGGTAGATTAGCATCCTGTTACCGTGGAAACCGCCGGTTTAAAGTTAAGTTAAAGGTAAACCATAATTCACACAAGGTATCATGGGAGCTGGGAATGACGTGGATCCAACAAACTAATATTTTGTGTTTTAGCTTTAAAGGATCGGTTTACATGTTGAGGTCTGTCTTCACATCATAGTTGCATGGTCATATGTATATTGATCGCTGTAAAAGTTTCCACTCAGGGAGAAATTATTTCCAAGTCCACATTCTGTAGTCCAGTTTTTTTCTCACCTTGCAAACAAAGCTAATATTCATCTTCATCTTTACAAATGACATTAAAGCGTTAAAATCACAGAGATATTAAACATTTACATGTCTTCTTTTGTGTCAGGAAACAAAGGGTGCACCTCGGAGTTTCAAGGTCAGCACACACGTATACGTTGGCGACGGATCGAGCCGAACCTCACGCAGACACTCGAGCATGTGCAGTCCTGCCCGGACAAGACACGCGTGCACGTGTCCACACATGCACTCGCTTCCCCTCTCAGCTTCCTCCTGGCTCAGCTTTTATGAGGAGAGCAGTGTGAAACTGACACAGCCATTATCTCTCCTGTAGCAGCCCCTCCTCCTCCTCCTCCTCCTCCTCCTCCTCCTCCTCCTCCTCGCCCTCCCTCCATGCCCATCCCTCACACAACAAGGACAGGGACCTCCTATCAGAATGAAAGGACTGCGACCGCTTTGTCAAACACTCTGGTTTAAGGTCACTGGTCGGGTTGTGAAGTCATGCAAATACCAGCGTGGGTTCATAGCAGAACTGGTCTCGGATCAGCGGTCAGGCACGCTGTTCTGTTCT
>JBBNBP010001778.1:0-10225 GCA_039737535.1 Lagodon rhomboides | reverse complement strand
TTTCTTTCCACGTCGTGTTTATTACAGAGGGGAACCCTCTGGGCCTTCTAGGTATTCAGTGAAGGCCTAAGTATAATTTTTGTGTACTCCAAATAAATGTATTGTATTATACATTTTTTACTTATTTATTTGTTTTTATTCACTTAAATAATATTAATAATTTGTAGATTAGGCTATTATATACTTGGACTCACTTGTCTTGGCACACAGTGGGTTAAAATAACGGAACGAGAAATGGACCAATCACAATTTTTCTTCTGTTGGTATCTGGGTAAATGACTCCCCCGCTAGGCCTTCACTCGCAGCAGTGAAGGCCCGTGTAATTCAGAGTGAATGTGGCATGAATTTGGCATTGACAGGTGTCTTAGCCAATCATATTTTATTGAGTTGGGGGCGGGATCATTTCACAGCATCTTCGGGCATTCGCGAATACCGCATATTCACCATAGATATTCACCTGACTTCGCGAGTTTACCCATGGTTCATAGCGGTAGTCGGTAATGCACTTCCAGTTGAACTCTGTGTACGCTAGCGTAGCTGTCATACTCGCTCTAAAAAACGGCTTTTAATAAAAATAAAGCGACAAACTGGACAAAAATCGGAGGGGGATACACAGTACGGATGTTTTAAAAAGTCGTGAGGACCGTTCAGTAACAGTGCCTCACCCGTCAGTTCTCACGGAGTTGGCAGATGACATGAAGCAATTGCCCGGCGTTAGCTAACGCTAGATCGGCATAGTTAATTATCTTGTATTTTCTGAAGGTGTTAACGGCGAAGAATTACGCAGTTACAAAAGCACAGAAGCATACAACTACCTGCACAGTAACAAAATAGGGAAAGTACTGTTGAAGAAACAAGTTTATATTTCTGAAGGCAGCAGTGGAGCCCAGCTAGAGCGCCAGTCAGGCTAAACATACAGCGTGGCTAATGCTTATAATAATAAATAATAACATAATAGTTCCATGGGATTTTTATCGACAAGGTGGAAGAAGCAAACATACACTTTCTTTGGGGGGTATTTTGTCGTTTCTCTTAACTTAGTTGAGTGCTTCTTGCCATAATATGGATTAGAATAGTAGTCAAATAGGGCTATTCACTGTATAGAACTGTGCAACCTATGCACAACACAACTGATGGTCTCAAACACATTAAGAAGGCAAGAAATAACACGAATAAACTCTTGGCAAGACACACCTGTTAATTAAAAACCATTCCCGGTGACTGAGAGAATACCAAGAGTGTGCAAAGCTGTCATCAAAGCAAAAGGTGGCTACTTTGAAGAATCTAAAATAAAAAAACATTCTTTTTTGTTTAACACTTTTTTGTTTACTACAAAATTCCATAAGTGTTCCTTCATAGTTTACATGTGTTCAGTATTAATCTACAATGTAGAAAATAATAAAAATAAAGAAAACCCACTGAATGAGAAGGTGTGTCCAAACTTTTGACTGGTACTGTATATGTGAAGTCAATGTGATTTGCTTGAGCTCATCCTCTGTTTTTTCAAGATAGTGGGAATTGCAAATGTGTTTTTTATTTGTTTCCAATACTCTTCAAATGATAAAAAATAATTACCATCTATCATTACCAAATCGTGCCTTGTAATATACTTTTTGTGGAAAAGAGTGAGCCTGATGTCCACTACAAAGGACAGGTTATAAACAATAAATCAATAATGTTTTTGAGAAAATTATCTTGGTAATACGTTTATTACATCCCAATTAATTAAATTATGTACAAAAAAAAAATCTAATTATTAAAACCTTTTTTTCTTCCCGGTCTCAGGAGGATATGCTGACCTTGCATGTCACATGTAGGGCTCTGGCTATATTTTTATTGCTTTGTTTGATTTTTTATTGCCAATTGTGGCCCAATGGTCCGAGTGAAGGCCCAGGGTCCAGGGCCACGGTTCGCCACTGGTTTATTATAAGTGATGGGCTCCGACAATGAGAACGTTGGTCCAGGTGTTTCTACTCTGTTGGACGCCGTCCTTCTCGCTTCGTTTTAATCTAAAGCGTCAGCGAGCTTTGATCACTGCAGCTCAGGTCTGAGTTTGTTCTTTTCAAAGATGGAAACGTGGCCTCAGAAAACCGGAGGAAACTGGGGGATTTTCAGAACCTGAAGTGCATTTTAGTGACGTTTTCTTCAGACTTTCTTAGACCGTGTTTGCAGAATTTTAAAGACAGTTCACCCAAAGTTTCTGGTTGATAATTTGCACCAAAAGGAGCCTCATTGATTATCTTTGGCACAGAGCTGGTGACTCCGGTCCTGCTTCACTTCACAGCTTTTTAAAAAAGTCCAGTTTGGACATTTTTGGCTCGTCATCTCCGTCCTGCCTCCCTTATAAATTACACTAACTGCCCGAACGAAGACATAATCAATATCACACACTCCACTGATCCGGCCTCAATAAAACTTGGTCGGGGATGATGCATTTTGGCCGTTAATTCTGGCGTTTAAAAAGATATAAAAATGTTTAAAGGCCACTAAAATGTCACCGAGAAGGATGTCGGAGCTTGTAACTGATTAGCCAACAAGGCCGTCTTTATTACGAGCGATCGAGGAGACAGATCGTGTACGGAACGGCCGAATCTTTCTTTAAGATGGATTCTCTTTTTTTTTTTTTTGTTTGGTTCTACCTGTCACGTCGGATCGTTGATCACAGTCCGGCCGTTCATCTGGAAAATTGCAACTGAGTCAGCACAGATCAGTAACGTCCCCGTAAAAAGAGAGAGAGAGTGTAGCTGAAGTGTGTGTGTGTGTGTGTGTGTGTTCACTTCAGATGAAGGTGTGTGTGTGAGGCACTTACATGTTGTGTATACGTCTTTATTATTATTGTTAATATTAGTATAATTCTACTGTAGTCACGCTGAATGTACCCGCCTCTCTCTCTCACACACACACACACACACACACAGACACACACACACACACACTGCGCCTTCCCCCGCCACAGGCAAAATATAAACTGTCTGCTAATTAGAAAGCAATTAAACAAGATTATTGGAACAAAAATAATTGTCTGTCTCTGCTGTAATTGGAGTGTGTGATGGAGCTTCTGAGCGTCCTGGTGCGGCACCCGGTCGGGCAGAAGAGGGCGAGTGAGTCGTTGTTCTGAGTAAACAGTGTGTTTATGAATTGTTTCAACACGTGTTGTAAAGAGAAAACAGACTACAGAAGTCCTTATGAAGTCCTCAACGTCACTTGCAGCTCAGTGTATCACAAACAACCCTTGTGTTACCAGCCCCTTTTAGATAGAAAAGGTGGCACATGTGCAGCAAGGTAAAGGCTGCAATGTGCCGCCTTGTCTGTCTAAAAGGGAGGTGTAATATTCCTCCTTTAACATTGGGGCTTATGGGGCAGTTGCTGGAGTTTGTGTCGGTTCAGACGCAGATAATTCAAAAACCGTACATCCTCCCGATAAAGTGGACACGTTGCCAGACAGAAGACAAGTGTGGCTACGTTCTTGAAAAATATCACTATTGTAGTGTGAAATCTGTGGCTAGGATCGTCATCTAAAGAAACATTTTCGGAGAGTTTTTTTCAGGCTCCCCCACTCTGCCAGTTGGTGCTGCGCGAACATTCCGCAATACACACTCATTGAAAATCCTGAATTTTTTCGAAATCACTCACGATCAATTAAGGGTCACCGTTCAAAAACTAAACATCGTAGAAAGAAAGTTCAAATACAACTCAAATAGATGAGACTTGTGCCTACATTTTAAACGTTGAATGGTGTCTCTAGGTCAAAGTATGCCAGAGCAGGAGATGTCTGAAAAACGTCGATGATTTTGTGACTTTTTTGACCCCGTCCCATTCATTCCTTATGGGAAATTTTTCGCAGTTTTTCTTCAAAATAAGAGCTTTACATTGCACCCCATCGGAGTTTAGAACTGGGTTCTTAGCGGGGGGCTTTTAATTTGAAAGTAGCACACGCTATTAGCTCGCCGCTACAACAACAAGCGGACAACCAAGACAGCTACAGAGAGCGAGGAGACGCTAGCATCTCCCGGATCTCAGCGGCTTTCCAGCTGCTCATCTTCGTGGATGAAGTGACGAACTGACTGCTGTGATCAGCTGTTTCCTGGTTTTAAAACTCCCGGCTGTGGGTGCGCAGCAGTGCACGTCATCCACACCTCCGCCCATCTCAGCATTTGCCACCACATTGCCGCCTCTGATTTACACAGCAATGGAGGCGCAAATAAGTGTAACGTTACCCTCCGAGGGGCAAAACTGGCGGAACAAAACAGACCACCAATTTGTCGCCTTCTGTCTAAATCTGTGGAGCGAGCCACCAAACGGACGGCAAATTGGTGGCTTACTGCCCAGAATAAAAACGGCTAGTGATTGAGGTCTGATCTCAACAGAGTTTCCTCATCAGAAAGAAGACCACAAGTCGGCTTATTTAAACCCATATTAATGTTGTGAGGCGGCGACCTCTGGTGGCCATAGTAGTTACGACGGCAGCAAAGGAGGAAGTCGGGTAGTTTAAAGAGCACTTTACTCTGAATATCACTGTTTGTATCACAGGAAAATTATGCTTCCTCTTCAATAAATTCTGGCCCTTTATATGATAACCAGGTGAATTAAATATTGGGCAGATGGTCAGACAGTTTATGCACATCTGTAAAAATCGGCATGCTTGACGTGGAAGGAAAAGACGCTTGGGAACAGGCGTATGTGGGGTTTTATAAATCTGATGCAAAGACTACATGTGCATGTTTCCTGTTTCGTGTTTTTCAAGTCATAGTATTAATGATTAATCTTTAATAAAAATGTATATTTAGAATATCTACTGCAGGAATCGGGTTGTGCAGCCGTCCAAACGCGTTCAGATTCAACAGACTGAGACACTTAAAGTGTCTGAATGAATATTCAGCATCACACGCAGACGTCAGACTCTGCAGCCGGTCGGACTCCTTCACTCGACTTTTTGAAAGCAGGCTGTCGGCTCCAGAAATATCTCCCACCTGCACAGCTGCATAAACCTGCACATGAATGTTCAGCAGGGGCTTTTGTGAATGCAAAATTTATTTCATAACTCAGGGAGGAACTTTTCAAATAGAGGGCAACAGCACATACTGATGCCCTTCATCTCCATGATTGGAAACGGCTCCCGTAGATTCAAACCAAATCACCGAGAGAAGAGAAATGTTTCCTCCGGTATTTTTACGACCTGAAGACTGAAACTCGCTGATGTACAGTCGCCTTGATTGCATATTGAGTTAAACTCTTATACAATTATCAGAGTGAAACGTGTTAATGAAGGAGAAGACAGGCGTGTGATGAAATCAGTCAGATTTGTTAAATGAGTGGAAAGTTAAGGAATTAGCTTCTTCGCCTCCTGATGCCTGATTATGACGATCACAGAGAAGCTGTTAGTGTCAGATTTACTGTCGTGTGAGCCAACAAAGTGTACGTAGCTCTCTTAAAAGAACATGTGGATTCAACCCCTTTATGGGACGATCACCAACACTTTGGATTAGTGATTTACGGGTAACAGATTACAATAACATTTGTTGAGTAATTTAACAGCATGCAACTAGTTACACGTGTGCCTGTGTATGAAATCAGTGGACTTGTGTGGCTGGCTAACTTGACATAGCACACTTAGCAACATTCGTTTCAGCTAAATACCTCGACAAAACTAACATAAAACTACACAAGCAAGTGCATGAAACGTTAATAATCCATACAGTACACTGTACTTGGCTGTTGCATCACAGTAACTGTTTTAACAGCAGTTTAAACACTTAAACCGGCAAGCTAACGCTATAAACATTAGCTAGCTAACACGATTCTACTGTAGGCTATCGTCAAGGAACACACTGAAAATAAGTGTTATAATTATCCTGTTGTTCTTGACATTTTACACATTTGTGTGATTTAATATTACGTCAAAAAAACTAATCTAGTTTATTTTGTTTGCGTTAGCTTGCCAGCTATCAGTGCTTCAGGCAACTTAAGCTAGCGAGCATGTAGCGGTGTGTCAGTGACGTATTTTTGTGATCCTCGTTTTTCTAAGAGCTGTATAATTAACTGTGGGACATTTAATGATGTATTTTATGTCGTAGAACTAAAAAGTTTACATATCTTCACCCTGAGGGAACCAGAAGTGCAAAAATGCGAACTGATTTCAGGGTTTCAGGACTACAAACTACATGTGTAAGAGCTTTATAATTAAATTGTGGGACATTTAATGATGTATTTTCAGGACTACAAACTACACCACTCTATAAAAGTCACACACATAAAGATTCCTGCTATGGGTGAACATTAAAATCTTATTATGAATGAAGTAGTGATAAAAATAATGCTTTTATCCAACTGTCATACACCAGCAGAGCTAGATTTTAATTTGATTGGCGTTAAAAGGAGGGATTTGGGGATCGAAGTATAAAGCTTGACTCGCTTAAATAAAGTCTGTACCGCTGAGGGAAATGAAAATAAAATAAAAAAACAGTGCCATTAGTCATCGAGCCGCCTCCGTATTGATCTGGTTGGATTTTCTCGTCAGACATGGGATGAAGATGTTAAAAAAAAAAGTCCCGTGGATAATAAGCGACCTGCGATGGAGGCAAACATTATCAAAGCCGATGACAGCGAGTACAAATACGCCTTGAACCCACACACACTGTCAGACGAGAGCAGACAGAAGCACCGCGGATGATTTTCACCTCACTGAGAGCAGAAAGGAGCTTTTTGTAGACGGGAATTTTGGCACATTAACTGCATAATAATGAGTTTTTGAGTTGCCAGATGGGTGAAATAAACCAGCAGGATAACTCTGATAGTGCCAGGAAGACGCTTAATTCAAATAATCAAACATCGGCTGATTATTCTTTTAATTTTCTGGCATTAATTGTGTTGTCCCTCACGACAAACACCCACCTGACACAGGAGGCTGAATTAAAACCATGAAGAGCGATTGTAGATTTGTTTGCGACTGGAGGTCAATTAAGGTTTTTCTTCCCGCTCTCTAACAACTGTAATGAATTTACTGCGTCTTCATCCGCGAAAGCCTCTCGAGACCGTGAAAATCTAAAGTCGTTTATGAGTCTGTCAGACGCAAACAGAGTGAATCCTCCCTCACAGCAAACAGAGAGCGACGTGACTGTTCGTACCGTTCGACTAAATCCAGGAGGAGTGCGAGCGAATTAATTTGAAGGCTAACAGAAGATTCTCTGTCATTAAAGCATTAAATAAAAACTCGAGTGAGTCACAGAGGAAAATTATTCATAATGGGTTTATTTTAGGAGAGATTTTCTCACGGAGACATTGGCGATAATCCGGATCTGGAAGATTCACGTTTGATATCATGTAAACTTTTCAAAAAAAGAAAGGAGGCTAATAAACAGACACAGATGTTCTCGAGCGGAGCTGCAGTCCGACAAAAATGCACATTCTCAATTTGCATTTTAATACAAGGAGAAGGAAAAACTAAATTTGAAAAGATTTAAAGAAAAGTTTGAACGCTTGCAGAAACATAAAAGTTGTTGTATCGATAAAAACAACTTGCAGATTTGCCAAGGAAACTGAATTAGCTAATAAGTCTTGAAACGTGATTTAAACGTCTCCACTGATGCGACAAAGAATAATAGCAGAGGAAAACATCAGATCAGTGTAGACGAATTAAAAATTCAATCATGCTTTCGACATTGTTTTCCACAGTTAGAGGTTTGACTGGTCGCCTTTTAATTTCTCTCTTCTTCTGCAATGTTTTAAAGGCCTTTGACTGGAAAATTGGCACCACCAACTTTTTAATCTCAGGTTACTTGTAGTCGATAGAAACATGGATTAATTACGATTTTTTTGTGCAGAATTCCTGGGGCCTCGTTTATAAAAATGTTGGTAGAAGTCTTCAGATCATTTTCGACGAAGGTGTGTCTTAAACCAATGATGTTCTTATCTCGATCCCGCAGAACTATCGAACAATCACCTCTAACAAAGTGGCTCCGCTAATTCACTGAAAAACACTTCTTCACAATAAAAGCCTGCTCTTATTTCTGCTTTAAAAGTTTTTATTATGACACAGGAAATTACAGGAAACATCGTGTTTCATGTTCGAGAAACTAAAGAGATTCAGTTAGAAGCTGAACACGCTGACTTTTAAAAACATCTTTCTGTCAGGTTTCCTGCACAGACACGAGTTGAGTATCGTTTTGAGGGGGTGATGGGTTTTTGTTACGGGTTGGCCACAGTCGTGAGACATCACCGTCTAGACATCACAGACTTTTCATCAAATCCGTCATGTAAAAATGGTACAAAACTCTGTACTGTGTCTTTCTTTGACCTTCAGATCACCCAGGTGACACATTCACATTATAAATGGGATCAGGAAGAGTCAGGCGTTATGTCCCGTCATGTTTCAGTTGCTGCTGAACGCTCGTAAAACATCTGTTGCTGGAGGTTTCATGATCTCATAATTAATCGTTTTATGTATGCAGATGATGTGATTATATTCTCCGCCTGCAGAGCTGGTCGACAACATCTGTTGTGTATAAGCTCTCAATATGGCGCCGGCTGTAACGGACGTCAGATTAAACGCTGAGCAAAGAAATGAGGTGATAATCGGCTGTAAAAAGGACAGAAGATCTGTGTTTACAGAGCTCTGTTGATGTGAGCAGAGAGGTCAAATATCTTATCAACGAGGTCGTAAATGATGCGGCAGGTAATAATACCACACCTGCACTTTGTACTGTTACATGCGTCTATCTGAACCAAAGGTTTGACCGATCCGCAGAAACTAAGAGTCACTTACAGTCGTGCTATGAGGATTTTGTCTGTGCAAAGATTTTATAGTGCACTCTTAGAAATAAGGGTTCCAAAAGGGTTCTTCTACAAGGGCTGAGGTTCTACCTGGAACCATTTACTTCTGAAAAACCCTTTCCCAAGAAACGTTTTTTCAAGGGTTCTTGGTAACACTAAAGGTTCCAGTAAGAACCATTTTGATCCAGAGAACCCTTTAAAAACCCTTTCCTGAATAAAGGGTTTTAAAAGGGTTCTTGGTAACACTAACGGTTCCAGTAAGAACCATTTTTGATCCAGAGAACCCTTTAAAAACCCTTTCCTGAATAAAGGTTTTTTCAAGGGTTCTTGGTAACACTAACGGTTCCAGTAAGAACCATTTTGATCCAGAGAACCCTTTAAAAACCCTTTCCTGAATAAAGGGTTTTAAAAGGATTCTTGGTAACACTAACGGTTCCAGTAAGAACTACTTTGATGCAGAGAACCCTTTTTTGGAGAAAGAGTTCTTCAGGGATTGTTGAAAGCATGGGTATAAGATCCTGTGTGGGTTCTTTGTAGAACCTCTCATGGGGGGTTCTGGGTGGAACCTTACACACACAGTTCTAGGTATAACCCTTTATGTTGGGTTCTAGGTAGAACCCTCCACCTTTATAAAAGGTTCTACCTGGAGCCAAAAAGGGTTCTCCTATGAGGACAAGCTGAAGAACCTTATATGGTTCTACTCAGAACTTTTATTTCTAAGAGTGTACTGCTGGTCAAAAGTTCATCAGTATGGAAGCAAAACATTATGATAAACATATAAATATACCTCAGTTTCTCTCCACACTGTTCTCCTGTTCATGACAGATTTATATTTGGACAGAACCTCACTGGATTTGATTGCTTTCGGTAAATTCAATAAAAGAGTCGTTCAGCAAACCTCTCACAAGCCTGCATCAATCACATTACTGCTGGAGAGGAGCAGATGTTGGTTTTTACCTGATTAAATTACAGTATATATATAATACTTCATTAACTGGGTGAGAGGAGAGCAGCAACACAGAGCCGCCTGAACACAATGTCACTCAATCCACTGTGAGAAAACAACAACCTGACTCTCCGTCGTCAAGGTGAATCTTCTATCAGCTGCAGAGAATTATCACCTTCATCTCCTCGACTCGACTTTATTATTATTATTATTATTAATTCCATACTGGCGCTAAAACTCAGAATATCTCTGACATCTGTGACACCGCTATGATTTTCTTTTTCTCAGTCTGTCTCCTCTTGAATTGAAAAAAAAACGCACACAGATCATCAAAATGTGCATCTGACACCACTTACATCAGCAGCGCTTTCATTTGGCTGATATGACACTTGAAGAAACTTTTCTTTAGCAGTATAATAATTCCCGCTTGAATTCTGAATGCCAGATGCACACTCGTCATGAGGAGCTTGAACCTGAAAACTTCACCATCTCATTCGTTGTTACGTTAAA
>JBBNBP010001776.1:0-17050 GCA_039737535.1 Lagodon rhomboides | reverse complement strand
CTGTCTGCTTCCTTAACTTTCACGGTCCAATAAAGGCAAAAATGTGTCCCCAAAACATCTTTAAAAAATACAATAACATCAAATTATTGTCGAAATCGCGATGTGGCCGAGTGCAGCATGTAAATCACTGGTGCTGCAACTTTTTTTCAACTGAAATTGGGCTGGATTTATATCGTGTTTTTCTTCTACACTGATGACAGAGGCTTCTATCCAAGATACCGACCTTCTGATCAGGCACGATACGGCACTTCCTATTCAAACTATTTTTATACTCACCCATTCACAAACACGCTCACACCAAAGGCGTAGCCATCGCATGCAATTTGGTGTTCAGTATCCTGCCCAAGGACACTTTAAAGTACAATCTGGACCCAGGGATTGAGCCATCGACCTTCTGATTCGCGGAGGAGCTGCTCTGCCTCCTAGCCATCTCATGGTTTGTCACAACATATATTATAAATAAAAGGAGTAGAGCTCGACCTATACGGGAGTTTTGGAGCTGATACCAATATTAGGAAGTGAAAAATTCAGATATTAATATTTACCTGCCAATGTACTGACTTTTACATTTTGTGCAATCACCCCTCAAATGTGTTTATCAAACACTTGTGACAGAAATATGTAACGGAGACGAGACATTTTAAACTTTATTTGTCTAAAATGACCAAATGAAATAATAATAACGATAGACTTTGCTGCAAATTAAATCATTTTAACTTATTCCAAGCATCTTTTTCTGTGTTATAATCTCTAAATGGACAGTTTTCATATCGCCGCATACATACTGATGTATCTCTGCTAATATCAGCTGATTGCACCAGTTTGGCTCTAATACAGAGGTTCTCCAGATGTCAGATGTTTTTCAGCCTCATCGTGACATGTGGTTTGAAATAATGTATTTTTCTTGCCTCACGAATGTTTCTGCACATTCTCTTTTCTCTTAGACTCTTTTGTGACACTTGTGCTAAAAACCTCATGAAAAACAAGAAAAGGACGCAGACAACATGCTTTAAAAAAGTTGCCTTGCACTAGAGCTACACGATGACGACTCAGTGACGCAGTTTGACGTGTTTTCTTAAGGTCTAATTTGAGCTGTCAATGTTATACTAAATGCCAAGTTAAGATGGATCCTTTCTGCAGAGCAAATGAGAGCATGCACGTTATACTTGACCGTGAGCTAATCACCTCATCATGAACGCCTGGGCTGAAGCCAGCGAATGTGGTCAGTTGGTGGCTGGCCAACTATTTCTCTTGCCCTTTTCTCTTGAGTTCTTTCCTGATGAAGAGTGAGTGCTTTTTGTTAGCTAAGCTTTGCGGTGCTGATCGTAATTGAATTACTGTCGAGCGGTAACTTTCTGCTTGGTCACGGTAGGTGTCATGTGGCTCGTACCTGCTGCCAGGCTCCCAACTAATTCAGTCTGACAGATATGGAGCAGCCCTTTTCACCCCGTTTCTCTCTCATTTTCCTCTTTGTTGTTGTTATTTTGCTGCAGCACTTTGGTGCCCACTTATGAGAACAACCTTTCACCTTTTCCTCTGACTCCCTGTAGCAATGAAAGAGAACTTTTCTCCTCTTTGTCCCCGAGACCAAAGCTTAGTGATCAAGGGAACCAGGTTGACAATTTCACCGGGGCCTCGCTCGGGGAGAGTTGTGAGAGCTGTTCCTCTGCAGAACAAAATGTGACACTCGTTTTTGGCAGCGTGACTACAAATAGCTGCGGCCCTTTGGGGCCAGAGGTGCCATTCGTGCTCTCATAAAGTGACCCTAATGAGCAGAAATAGAGAGAAGCATATGTGCCCCGACCTGAAACCGCAGTTCATTTATTAACTTCATTGGCGTGCGTTGCTGCTAATAATGAGCCTGAGGCCGTGTGGAAAAAAAGAAAAGAAAAGCGGAGCTATTCCGCTTGCAATCTGTAGAACATTAATAGCTTTCCATAATTTCTTACAAGCTTACAGTTTTAAGGGCAATTGTTCGGTTTTATGTCGAGTCATCAATTTCGGCTCATGAGAACTGCCTCTGGCGGGATTCTGGGTGAAAGGTCATCATGTATGATGCACATTTTAACCAGCTGGTTGGGCGTGCTCACGGTGGAGGCTGCATATCGAGACACAAACTCAAACCTCTCACTGTCTTTACTGATTGTTGCATCATTTACACTGAAAAGAAGTTTGATATTAAGACATGAAGGAGCTGTTCACTGATCCTCCTCATTACGCTGCGTATGTGCAGTCCGTGCGCTGTGACCGGTGCCTGTTTGTGCACGACCAGAACTAATGGCTCTGTTCCCAGCTGTGCAGCTGTCGGTGGAGTGGATCCACCGTGCCATCCTAATTGAAAATGTAATGATCGTAAAGTTTATGTAATGTCAGCCAGCTGCTGAGCATGTCGGTTTGAGACATGTTTGCAAAAGCATGAAGGTCTCGTTTCAGGAACCCCACTGCAGAATTCAGTCCATTATTACGACTCAGGATGCACGGCATATACTGCGGGCCTGGACCCAGATTCCAGTTTGTTTGATTAGTGCCCGAGTCCTTGACAAGGAGGTCTACAGTATGTTTCATGTATACTTGGTGTTTGCTTCCTCTTCTATGTGTATATTGGCGGATCACAAACCAACTAATGTACAAACACAAGTGTACTCGGGTACAGAACGACATTACTGATTTGAAAGCTGACCGGTCGGGAAAAGAGGAAGAGCGGTAACAATCTTACTCTGGCACGGTACGACACAATCATACCTAACATGAAAGGTATGATTGTGATTTTACGTTAATTTATATTTGATTTTTGATTTTTTTCAGATTGTTTTGGAGGGCTTTTTTCCAAAGCCTGGAGCAGATCACTCCTCTACAAGCTCATCAAACCCTGACAAAACATTCATATTCATCAACAACCGACCTGTGCACCATAAAGACATAATGAAGGTAGAGTCATTTCATATAAATCCAAACTGCAAAGATTATACAAGAAATACTTGTTTTGTATCTAATGACATTTTTTTAACATTCATATTTACATGCACACGTTCTCCTGGTTGGATTGTGTGACGCTCGTCAGCTGTTGCGTCAACACTACACCGCTCAGTATCCGGATGACTCGGCCCGAAACCGTTATCCCACCCTCATGCTCAAAGTTTCAGTTCCATCCTCTTCAGTCGACGTCAATCTGACGCCAGACAAGACCCAGGTTCTTCTTCAGGACAAGGTAGCTATAAAACCCGAGCCTGGACAGATGTGACTGGAAATTAAATTCTGTTTAATGCAAGTTTTTGTACATTTAGGAGGCCGTCCTGACCGCAGTAGAGGCATTTCTGGTTTCTCTCTATGGCTATCGGACTCGTGATGACCCTCCAGCTGAGAAGCAGAAGTGTCCCTCACCGTCTAGTCCTTTACAGACTGATGCTTCACGACTGGACAGTGAGACGGTTTTAGAGGCCGATGTTGATCATAGCAACCTCGTCAAAGATGCTCCTAAACATGGTGACACAGCAGTCAGAACTGATGCTCCACTGGACCCTCCGACCCCAAACAGCAGCTCTTCTTCTATAGCAGAAGACTGGATTGTCAACCAGAACCCAGCGGGACTCGAGTCTAGTTTTTCTCTCTATGATGATCAGACAGAAGAAACAGGTTCAGCAAACAAGTCTCATGAGAGACTGGAGGACGAGACCGTTTCAGGTGCAGAGACAACCGAAGACCAGTTATCAGCTGAGGACTGGAGCCGGGGGACGGCTTTGACCGACCCCGTATCCGGAGAACCCCTTCAGCCTGTCATAATCCACCAACCCTCAAAGAACAATCACCCTGACTCGGATGAAGTCAAGAGTCCGAGCAGCTCAAACAAAAAGATGCTCAACGCCATCACGGAGAAGCGCGCCGCTCTGACGGCCTACGACCTGATCAGCAACCGCGCCATGAGGGCACCGCTGTCTCCCGCCGCGCTGTTCAAGAAGGAGGCCAGAGCCGAGGTCCTGAGGGAGAAGCCCACAGCCAGCCTGCAGGATATCAGCGACGCCGTCCACGTGAGGTGGAAAAATCTGAGGGAGGAAGACCGTAAGAAGTGAGTTTCCAGACCTTCACCTTTCCAAGCAGTTGTTTCCACGTCTTGTTTTTTGCAGGGCAGAGAGAGAGAGGGGGAAAGTCTGACCTGTCAGTCGCATGTGAAAGGCCTAGTCTGGAAATTTTGTTGATACGAGCTGTGTTTCTAATTTCCAGACAACTGCGTCTAATAGGGGCTGTGGGTAGATGAGTTTTCCCGCAGTGCAACAGGTATCACTGCTGTCGAAATGTCCTCTGTTTCCAAAGAATGCCATCTATCCAGGGAAGTCACATGTCTCGCATTCGTGGCAGAGTTTATTGAAAATGTATTTAATATTAAACCAGCTGACATGTTTATATTTTACCCATACAAGGTTCCAGTAGGTCCTTGATAAAGTAAAATGTGTGACAAACAGCTTTATGCTGATAAATAGTCACTGATCATTGAAATTTCTTGCATCTATATATTTTAAGCTTTGAGTCTTCCATCTAAAGCCGACTAATTCTCATTATAAAGACTCCCAGTGTTGTAACGGTCATTTACCTTGATTTTTGAGGGAATTGGGCATGGAAAGTCCTTGAATTAGATGTTTAAAGGTCCACTGTGTAGTGTTTTAAATAATTTAATACCTCAAATCAACGTCTTCATTCATGGTGTAAAATTATCTCTGCCAACAATCTCACTGAGGGAAGAATCACTTCTCTGTATTTCCATAGGACGGGCGAGCTCTACGGAGGCTTCCATGTCCTTCCGCTCTATAAAAAACGATGAACTGGTGAGAGGGACAAAAAGCTCTACGTGGTACAGATAAGGCTAAAGGCGTTTTCACTCAGAGCCAGCGTGACTGTGGAACGGAGAAGGAGCTTAGCCAGACGCGCTCGTCAGCTGCAGTTTGAAGTCTGTTTGAAATAACGTACCTCATCACCCGAAACTAAACTTGATGAAGTGCTGTTTGAAGACACGTTGTTGTCAGAGCTTCTTGAATCTTGACACATCCCGCCTGCCGTAGTTCCAACAGGTTGCAACGCACGTTTGGAAACGCGAGGCGCTAGAGAGCAGTATTCGTTTGGATGCAGAATAACATTTAACCACTAGATGGGAGAAATAATTCCACAGTGTGTCTTTAAGAAGTTGTGGGAATCATCGACTGACATGAATTAATCTTTCCCTTTTATATACAGTCTATATTTCCGGATCTCTGATTAGAAATCCCAACAGAAATGTAATCTCTGAATGATTCCAGGTTCACACGAGTCCCTTTGACCATTTAAAGTCTCACCTACACACTTACTTCACGAGTGGCATGAGGAGTGACACATAGTTGGCTAGTCAGGACCAGATTTGGCGCAGGTACAGATGGAGGTAATGAGTGTTTGTGTTTGACCCCTGCTGCCCCCCCGACAGTCAAAGGATTTACATTAATGAAGGTAAGACGGGGATGGAGTTATTTAAAAAACAAACAAACAAGAGAAATAATAGTGCTTCATTCTAAAGGCTGAAGATATTTGAATTCTGAGATCGAAACACAAAACAGTGACATTAACAGGTCAGAGAGCACAAAGCACACAGGCCATAAGTCATTTTCATTGCATCAGAACCAATTGTGAAATAAGAAAAGCGGTAAATCACGTCACGTAGTCGTTAGTGGACCTAAAGTGGTCCAGATGCACACGGACACGTCAGCGCTCAGCCAGTAGCATCATGGAATAACTCCATTATGCTGCGCTGAAGGCACTTCAACCCAATTATGTTAGATTACTGCGTACCAATTTAAAGTAATTGCAAAGTTGGAAACTGTGTATCAGCAGAAGTTGGGGGCCTTATATAAGGTATGGACGAGTGTATGGAAAAAGACATCTGGCCCCGCCGTCTGAAACATGAAATAAGACGTGGCGAGGACTTGGCTCCTTTCAGCGCCACCGTTAAGTGGCACACCAACTTCTAGGAATTTCACTTACACAAGTTCACAGAGCAGGTTATTTGAATGATGGGGTGCTGAAGTGTGAGCCCTAATGCTTAACACATGAAGATCGACGGAAACATGAGTTGGCAAATAACTGTTTTGCTGACGAAGGCAACCTGTGTATTTATATATATATATATATATATATCTCCAATTCCCAACATGTCCTCTGCATGTACAGTGGGACTAAACTGTGTCTAAACTCTTATTTTAACTGTAATATGTTTACGTAGACAACAACAGACGGCAGCTGAGTTACACAAAAATTAAAGGAGGTTATCAACAGGTTGTTGTTTCAACAGCATTTTAATGGCTAATTTACTTTGAAATAAAGTAATTTCAGTGCTGTTGAAACAGCTACCATACATTATATAGAAATTAAAGGGTTACTCCAAAGATTACACTTCCATAAAGTTGGAGGATTGACAAGAGAAGGATCAAAATCATAACCTGACTCTCGCCAGATGAATTTCGTTCCGCCTCGCTCCACTCATCCATCTGGGATCGCTCCATTGGAGATGTGTTTCAGAAGGCTGGGCCTTATCAAAAATCCTTGCATATGATTGGATAAACCACTTGTCTGTCATCTTTATTGACGTGCTACTTCAACCACTCACATCGAAACCAACCTGTGACGTCGATGAGAGCGACGTTCTTTTAATGAAAAAATATTGGGTCGATTGGACAACACGGATGAAACAGCAGCATCAATGTTGACGCTTGCTTCCTCGATGCGAGCCGCCATTGTTGTCTGAATCAAAACAGTTGCTTCTCCGCTACGTCACATCTATGAAACTCCCGCCCGGCGGTCCTGATTGGCTCGACCTGAAAATCTGGTGCCGAAATCCCTCCCAACGGGAGCGATCCCAGATGGATGTGAGTGGAGCTAGGCGGAACGAAATGCATCTGGCGAGAGTCAGGTTATCAAAATCATGGGTCAAGCTCCAAAAACACCGGATCCTACAATTCCCATAATGCAACTCTGAAGTGGCGTCTTTCATTAGATCCTACTGCCTCCCAACTTCCACATCTCCTATTTGAGAAGCTGTGTTTTAAAACCACAACAGTTCAATTTCTTTCTTCTTTTATTGTGTACATTGATGATAAAATAATAAAAAATAATCAGGTGGCCAAAAACCTGGCAGATCCTTCAGGACTCCCTTGAAGTGGATTGTTAGTTGGCCCTTAACAAAATGTCTTATGAGCAGCTATCAAATAACAACAAAGACTTAAGTTAAATATCATTTTAATCTGTATTTAAGTAAATTAATCAGAACAAGGAGACTGTGTGTGTTGCAAATCAAAAAATCTTAATCCATTTTCTGTGTCCAATAGGAAGCGAGATGACTCACTCCTTCGCAATTTACATCATCAGCTCTACAAAAAACAATGTCTTTTAATAGAGCCTGATGCCAATATTGATATATCGGTTGATATACAGAAAGATTTTTGGCAATAAACGCTCAAATGTGTTTAGCAAGCACTTTACTTACAGTTTACTAATGAACTTTATCATCTAAAATGACCTCTGAACTGCACTAAAACTGTGAACTTCTTTGGGAATTTAATAACTAGAAATTGTCCTGAGCATCTAAAAAGATAGTTTTCATATCAGGCAACGATACCGATGTATCTGTGATAAGCTAACTGATTTATCAGTCGGGCTCCAGTGTTGAATTTTTTTACCATTTGCCTGGTCGGGAAAGTAAATTTCTAGATTTACTAGCCCACAGTGGTATTTTACTTGTCACTTTTGTCACTGTGACTCTAAAAGTCTTGGTTGTTCTCTGCAGGTATGAGGTGAAGGCACAAAAACACCTGGAACACCACGACCAACGCACCAAGCTGGCCTCTGCCGACGGCCCCGCAGAGCCGAGGGTCCACGCACAGGGCCAGAAACGCAAAGCCCCGCTGTCCAACCAGAAGCTGCTGGACGAGCTCTTCTCCGCACGGCCCCAGAAGAAGAGCAGGAGCCCGGCGACGGCACCGAAGCCCTCGCTGCCCCTCCCCTGCAGCGTGCCTTCCCTTCGGCTGCAGCTCCAGCGCCTTTCATCCCGGAGCAGCGCGGTGCCACGGGGCCTCCGTCTTGTAAACCGGCTGGCCTCTCAGAGCGCCTGGGTCATTTTATGTGGTCAGAGGCTCATGTTGTTAAACCCATTTCGAGTGGAGGAGGCCTTGCTGTTTAAGAGACTCCTAGAGAATAATATACTTCCAGCAGTGAGTCTGCAGAACCCTATACAGCTAACAGATGGGTAACGTATCACTCACGTCTCACCAGAGAATAAATGACGTTTGTTTTCTTTGTGGAAAACTGCACACTCATCCGGTTTCTTTACATACAGCACATATATATGTTTGAGAGGCTTATGTAATGTCTGAAAATACACTGATGTTGTATTTTAAACACCTCCTTGTCTCTCTTTTCTAGAAGTCTAGGGGGGGCTGAATATACTGAGGCTTTGTGCAACATGGAGAAGCAAAGTCCTGAGCTGAACGGAGGGGCCTTCTTCTCCGATCCCAGGCTCGTGGCTAACGGCTTTAAAATCCATCTCACTCCAGGTACGTCGGGAATAAATAACAGTGACGTAAACACAGGCACCGTAGCACCATGTAGCAGGTCTACAACTATCAGAGAACAAGCCTTTCTTATTCTGTGAGTCACGCTGTTTAAAGGTCTCGTGGATCGTCTAGTTTTAGTTAACAAAATGTTCGAGCTGTTTTTTTTTTAATCATTAATGTCACAGTTCACCAGTTACTTAGAAATGTCAAACATACAGTCACGACTAACTGGATTACAGGCAATTATTTCTTTGTATCGGATTAGTTGTGGATAAAACAAAATATTCCCGTTCCGCGAGAAATTTGGAAATGGAGAAAAGGGAAATAGAAAAGTGGTGAATCGTAAGAGATTTATTAAAAAACTTTCTTCTTATAAATCAATCATGACAACTTTAATTATGCCTTTAACTCCGTGTGTGTGTTTACAGGTCTGATGCATATGTGAAAAGTTGCATTGTGGGTAATGTAGGCACCTGGTTTTTAAGGAAGGAAGTGGAATAAAAAGTTGATATCTCCAGTTCTGCTGTATCGATTTTGATCATTTGTTTTTAAACTGTCCATAATGAGTTGTCCTTTTATAAAACTTGGTGTCTACATTACCCACAATGCAACTTGGCCACTGAGTGACCTCACTGGAGGTGATTTATCAGATTACATGCAGCCTCTTTTGGAGCTACAGAAGGTTTTACACGACACTAAATGGTGGAATTATCCTTTAATCACTCAGTTTGATTGACTGTTTTTACTTCTGCTCATACTTTCCTTTACCCACTTTATATTTTATCCACATTACTGATGATTATTGATCAGAAATGTTGTTAATATTGTGTTAATATTTTGTCAAAGCACCAAGATATATGGATATTGAAGTCGGGCCTATTTGGTCAAAAATAATGTGATATTGATGTTGTTGTTGAGCAAGTTTTAATGCCATGTGAAGCATTTAAGGTGTTTTTGAATGAAATTTTAGTGAGTAAAGTGAAAATCATACAAGATAAATATGTACGAAGCAGTTTTTTTTAGGGAGATCACACTGATATTGAACCTGTGTTTTCCAGCTTCTCTGTCGTTCTCGTGACATTATTTCCTCCGTTCGTTTTGCAAAAAGGGTATAACGTGTCCTGTGAGCGTCGGTTGTTTTTGTTGCTGGAGCGGTTCACCTCGGTTGACATTGGCTCTCTGCCCGACAGAGTGGTCTCACAGTGGGTTCGTACCCCAGCGTGCAGGTGATGAGAATGGTTGCCCTTTAAGAAATTCGAGGAATTTTCATTTGGCACTGCCAGCCTCGGTGGGTGTGCATGGGACTGAAGTTAGCGGCACATACGGGATGGTTTCGTTGCACAAACTGTGCTGCATATCTTCTGTTTTTGTTCGGATCGTTCAACATGTGATATACTGTTTGTTTTCATAGCGTGATGCTACAGAGTCATTTAAATAAAACAAAGAAACATGTGCAAGGAGTTAAATATTCTAGGACATTTTTTCCTGTCAGTTGTTTCTCTCGACATCATTTATATTTTATGCAGTCGAACACAACCAGCACAGAAATATGTATGAAATTTTATAACCGTCTCGACTTCTCCAGGTTTTTTTTTTGTTTTGTTTTTTTGTTTTCGTTTTGCATCCAAAGTCGTGTATCAGAAATATAAATTGTTCATGATTTGCAGTATTTCCTCACGAAATGAGAAGCCATCATTCTTCCACCCTACAAGACAACTTCCTTCCAGTCTGCTGGGGCTTCTATTAGTCATTTAACACTCCATTTGGCCCTTCGCTTGTTTGACTTGGTCATGAGTCCGGCCGTAAACCACAATATTTATTTATTATTCTTTCCTGGAGATAGTAGTAGCGTCTGGAGTATATTAATCCTTGTTTTCTGCTTGTTTTGGCCAGGCCTCACGTCAGCCGAGAGACATCTGGAAGTGACGGCAATGGCAGACTACGTGCCTTTCCTCGGCGTGGAGGACCTCAGGGAGATCCTCGCTGCGGTTCTGCACAGGAAGGCCACGACCGTGAAAGAGTGCCGGCCACTTAAAGTGACAAACTACCTACAAGTGAGCGACGCTACGAAGAGATTAAAGGGGTTAATTTGTAAAATGTGTCCAGAATTTGTGTGAAAAGAATCCAAAACATGAGCTGAACAAAATGTGAAGATTCAACAGTGCTATGTCCTCTGTTGCAGAGACATCTACTGAAGTTAGCACGCTAACCAGCTAGCCCATGATACCATTTTGTACCACAAGAGTCTATAGTGTCATAACCCTTTAAGATTAATTAAGAGTTTAATAAGTCAACAAAATAAACTCACCAAATGACAAGAAAGGAAATATTTTTACACCTGTTAACACAGAAAATACAACTTTACACCATCTGAAATCATGTTTCTCTCTTCATAAAACACGCTTCATTCAAACTGACACAAACCCGAGTTGTTTTCTAAAATTTCCTCTGGTTTGGTCGAGTAAGATCTGGAAATATTCTGGCTCTATGTGCTTTTTTCGCCGACTGCTGATGCCCGATTCTCTCCCTCCTTTGCTGCTTCATTCCTCTCCTGTCGTATCTTCTCATCCTGAGTCATAGTTCTGGTCAGAACCGCTGTAAATCGCCTCCTTACCTGACCTCCGTCGACATCAGTCGCTGCCCCCGTGATCTGAGTTTGCAGTGTGGGCGGTCTCCTGTCAGCCAATAAGGGCCGTTTAGCTCCATGGCTAACTGAGCTACTTGCTAACGGCACCTATAGTCCCTCCAGCCAAAGATCGCTACATCAAAGAGTATACTGAGCAGCAGTTAGCGGTTATGCCACTTTGTACCACAAGAGTCTATAGTGTAATAACCCTAATAGTTTCAGCTGGAAGATTAATTATTTAATAATAAACTCACCAAATGACAAGAAAGGAAATATTTTTACACCTGTTTGCACAGAAAATACAACTTTACACCATCTGAAATCATGTTTCTCTCTTCATAAAACACGCTTCATTCAAACTGACACAAACTTGAGTTGTTTTCTAAAATGACCTCTGGTTTGGTCGAGTAAGATCTCGAAATTTTCTGGCTCTACGTGCTTTTTTCGTCGACTGCTGATGCCCGATTCACTCCCTCTGCTGCTTCATTCCTCTCCTGTCGTATCTTCTCATCCTGAGTCATAGTTCTGGTCAGAACCGCTGTAAATCGCCTCCTTACCTGACCTCCGTCGACGTCAGCCGCTGCCTCGTGATCTGAGGTTGCAGTGTGGACGGTCTCCTATCAGCCAATAAGGGCCATTTAGCTCCATGGCTAACTGAGCTACTTGCTAACGGCAGCTATAGTCCCTCCAGCCAAAGATCGCTACATCAAAGAGTATACTGAGCAGCAGTTAGCGGTTATGCCACTTTGTACCACAAGAGTCTATAGTGTAATAACCCTCATAGTTTCAGCTGGAAGATTAATTATTTAACAATAAACTCACCAAATGACAAGAAAGGAAATATTTTTACACCTGTTTGCACAGAAAATACAACTTTACACCGTCTGAAATCATGTTTCTCTCTTCATAAAACACACTTCATTCAAACTGACACAAACTTGAGTTGTTTTCTAAAATTACCTCTGGTTTGGTCGAGTAAGATCTGGAAATATTCTGGCTCTATGTGCTTTTTCGCCGACTGCTGATGCCCGTTTCTCTCCCTCCTCTCCTGTCGTATCTTCTCATCCTGAGTCATAGTTCTGGTTAGAACCGCTGTAAATCGCCTCCTTACCTGACCTCCGTCGACGTCAGCCGCTGCCTCGTGATCTGAGGTTGCAGTGTGGGCGGTCTCCTGTCAGCCAATAAGGGCCATTTAGCTCCATGGCTAGCTGAGCTACTTGCTAACAGCAGCTATAGTCCCTCCAGCCAGAGATCGCTACATCAAAGAGTATACTGAGCAGCAGTTAGCGGTTCTGCTGCCCACTACAGTTTTGGAGCTACGTTCAAATTCTGGTCATTTCTTACAACTGTTTTATTAAATATCTGAATTCACACAGGGGGAAGCAGTGCGACTCGCCCGTCAGTTGCCTACAAATTTATCCCGGGAAGACGTGGAGGAAACGCTGCTCAGGATGGAAGAGCAGCTCGGCGAGAACAGCCGGAGCTGCATCCACGGACGACCTTTTCTCCGACACTTATCCGACGTTCCTTCTACGGACGAGGAAGCTGAAGCTCTGCTGAAGCTGAGGCCTTTAGAGCTTTAAGAAGAAGACACTTTATAGAAAAATCACAGCAGTGCTTGTTGAAAAGCAACTGATTACTCTCGATGTAAGATATCTGACGTGGTTGATTTTTGGTCAAATGATTTTCAACTTTGTTACAAACAAAAACATAAAAATAAAGATATTTTTCCACATTTTGTTCCCTTTTGTTTGTTTTATGAATCTTTAATAATAGTTCAATGTTCAAATATGTTGGTATTTTCAGCAATATAATCATAAGTGGGATGTAGCCAAAGTTCATATTTGAGGTACTTGTACTTTACTTGGAGTATTTCCATTACTTTGGTCTCAGAGTTTAGTTACTTTTCGTATTACAATTTTTCATACCCTTCCAGTTCAGTTTATTACCTCGTGTTTCCAAATGTGTTGATTCTGAAGGACACTATGAGCAACTTCTTCAAAATAAACTATTTAAATCTTCCATAAATTCAGATGTTATTGGTCTCTAGAAAAGACAAAAGCCCCTTTTAGATAGAAAAGGCTGCAATGTGCCGCCTTGTCTCTCTAAAAGGGAGGTGTAATATTCCTCCTTTTCCAAAAAGCCTCCACTTTTCCTCCTCTGGTAGGCGTCAACATGTGACGTGACGTGAAGCAGGAAGTTGGGCGTGAAGAGAAGCAGGTCTTCAAATAAGAGCTTTACATTGCACCCCATCGGAGTTTAGAACTGGGTTCTTAGCGGGGGGCTTTTAATTTGAAAGTAGCGACCGCTATTAGCTCGCCGCTACAACAACAAGCGGACAACCAAGACAGCTACAGAGAGCGAGGAGACGCTAGCATCTCCCGGATCTCAGCGGCTTTCCAGCTGCTCATCTTCGTGGATGAAGTGACGAACTGACTGCTGTGATCAGTAGAGCGCATACCTCCGGCAAGGCCAAACAGTCCCAATCCGAACTCTCACACCTAGTTTTTCATCCATGCACTAAAACAAAAACGTCCCGGATCCGTCCCTTTATCCGGATCCGTGACAAAAGATAGTTGGGTCTATTCTGGGCCGAGACCCTTCCGCTGTCCAAGTTTCGTGGAAATCTGTTTGGTCGTTTTTGTGTAATTCTGCCTACAAACCAACCAACAAACCAACACAGGTGAAAATATAACCTCTTATAACTCGTTACAGTTGCTCAATAAAATGAGCCAGGATGTCAGTAGTGAAGAGAAAAATCTGTTTGCAACACTTTCATGCAAAAGTAAAACTCCATCCTTCTCTTCTGTCTTGTTTACAACACACACATTTACTGTTAGATTTGTATATTTAAAGCAACTGGATTAACAACAGCAGCGTTCAACCTGCAGAGTGACATCCGACCCCCGACTTGATTTCTGTCCAAAGGTATCTTACTACCCGAAAGCCTCATTGGGGCACCGTTGGAATGGATATTGCTCCGAGCCAGAGATGTGCACTGTGCCAGCAGCTACCCATAATTCTCTTCCCTCAATTAGTGCCAGCTGCTCGGCCTTTAGTATTGACAGATAGTTGTATATTATCCCTGGCTGCATTAAATGCTTCAGAGATTTGCACTGTAATTTCAACCACAAAGTTTAGCAAATCCTTGACACTGCGCTAACTTGTAGCGCTGCCACTTCCTAAAGACATTAGTCTGTTACGCCATCGTTCTCGTGTTCGGTGCCGCTTGTGGTTTCCTGCGGGGAAATAAACAGAATTAGACTTTAGGCTCTATAATTAAAAAAACAGAAGAAGAGGAAGAGAGAGGACTGGCAGACGTTTAAGTCTAAAAGTATGATTGTTTTAAATTGTTCACATCATTTATTAATCATCCTCAACAGGATTTATGTAACGGTGCCTCAAACAGGGATTTAATTGGAGAAAATACAGTTTTGTCATCGCAGGAACACCGACTGTGATTTCACCGCACTGACGCAGGAATACATATAGCCACCCGAGGTTTTCACTCATCGCCTTTTCATATGGACACTGAATCCCACCGCAGGGAAAAGTGCAATCTGATCGTTCATCTTATGATAATATTATAGTTAGGACTGTGAAAGGTCAAACCACAGCACATGTCTTGTTTTACGTGGCCTCTGCTGAGAGAGCCCACAGATGGCTTCGGCATTGCTGCAGGGCCAACGCTCTGCAAAGTGCCTCTGGGAGGGAAGGGAAGGGGATAAATGCCAGCGAGGACCCCCGTGCCTCCTTTCACCCTGCTCCCCTCAGCTTTCTGCCCCTTCGCTCCTGCAGGGACGCTTGTTTGAAACACCTCACGGTTGGATACGTGCTCCGCGGTTGCTCGTGTCCAGAAATGCGTGCGGCAGCAGAATCTACTCTGTACGTGCTGCCTTCGGCACCCAAGGGGCATATCAGAGTAATTGGGGAGGATTAACTGATGATCATCTTTTGACCATGTGACCACACTGTTTAAAAGGTCAGCGACGGCTCGTCCTGCCAGCTGTCTTTTAAACCACCTGTTTCGCTCTTTTTGACATTTTCTGCAACCGAATTGAGGTATTTACAGATGATTAACCCAAAGTAGAAGAGGTGGGGAAAAGAGAAGTTCTGGAACGCATGCAAAATGTTGAATATCCCAAGCTCGATACAAGAATACTCATGTCACATATAGCGTCATCTAGATAGTTATCTGCTCTCCTGTTACTGCTCTAATGTGCAGAGCTACTGCTTCTCAGGTTGTATGCAGCAGCCAGGGCAACTGTACACCACTTTAACAACCCAGAAGCAAAAGTGCTCTATAACAGAGTCATCAAATCCAAAATAAAATGACATGAACTATATTTAACCCCTTTCCCACTCTAATTTTGGAAACTGGAAAATGAGAAATAGTCACAAGGAGTACCTTCGCCCGGCGCTGGGTACAAGCAACACCTGTTAATCTTTAGAAATGTGAAAATACATTAACAGAAGGAAGCTCCTTCGAGAAAGCATCATCGACTTAATGTATCATATCACCAGTTTAAAGACATCACATCTCCAGGTCCTTCCTCTGACTGTTGACTGAGTTAGACTTTTCTGGTTTGAGTCACTGAGTTTCGGAGATATGGGCTGAAGAGACGTCTGCCATTGCTCAAATATAAAGGAACTTGTGGAGCTCAAACCGCCAAAAAACACAGACGAAGTACAAAATAGCAGCGTCTCTTTCCAGAAATCATGATGCCATTTCTTCAGATGATCCACAGACTATTTTGTGAGTAGTCTGATGAAGGTGCTATTTTCTTTCTACCAAACTACACCCGCTAACTGTGTCACCATGTAGACGGAAGCGTACATTTACGGATAAGAGGCTACCTAGCTAATGTCGCTAACGTTACTGCTCAGCTGAGAAGGACGTTGTCTGAAGTATGTTTGAGCCAACGCTACCTGTGTCTAAAGTTTGTGAAGAGTTGCTTTGAAATGAAATAAACGGATCTCCACAGTGTTATCAAAAATTTTAAAATGTCTTTTGTTAGTCACGTGACTAGTAACTAAAGCTAGTAGATATAAAAAGTACATTACTTGCCTCTATGGCGGAGCGTAAGTAGAAAGTTGCATAAAATGGAAATACAATTCCCCAATAACACACACAGGTCTTGCATAAAGGAAGGAAAGACCTAAACTGGGAGGACCTTTGCCAGACGATGGCGTTTGTTCAACGTCTTCCCATTTAACAAACACTCCCCGTTCTACGTCTCTCTCTACGGAAGACGTATTTGTGCCATCTCGGACCTAAAGTACAACATCTCTAAATTGTACGTAAGTATTGTTATTTTCAGTACGATGTTACAATCCCATTAACAACTGACAGAAATGTTGACGATCCTAACATAATGTGCAGGCTCTTTGTTCATGAGATGTAGCTAACTATCTGGCAGTAATTTAGCATAACACAACGAGAAGATAACTACCTTTTTAAAATACACTGATACGGAAAACTGTAGTCATAATAATTGTAATTTATTAAGTTTAGACATTATTATGATTGTGTTTGGCTGTTTGTTGTATCATAGACATTTTTTTTTACATTCTGCTGCATGTGATAGAAAATGTAACTAAAACCAGAGCTGTTAGATATCAATAGTAAATTCCTTTGCCTCGAGGGGAGTTTAAGTATAAAGTTGCATAAAATGGGAATACAGTACTAAAGTACTAAGCCTTGAAATTGTACGCAAGTATTGTTATTTTCCGTACTGTGTTACAATCCCATCAACAACTGACAGAAACGTTGACGGATCCTAACGTAATGCAAAGCTAGCAAGAGGACATGCTATGCTAACGTTTAGCTAACGTTCTTACAGGAATTTAGCGTAACATG
>JBBNBP010001775.1:0-17160 GCA_039737535.1 Lagodon rhomboides | reverse complement strand
ACAGTCCAATAAAGGCAAAAATGTGCCCCCAAAATATCTGAAATTGTGCTGGATTTATATCGTGTTTTTCTTCTACACTGACGACAGAGGCTTCTATCCAAGATACTGACCTTCTGATCAGGCACGATACGGCACTTCCTATTCAAACTATTTTTATACTCACCCATTCACAAACACGCTCACACCAAAGGCGTAGCCATCGCATGCAATTTGGTGTTCAGTATCCTGCCCAAGGACACTTTAAAGTACAATCTGGACCCAGGGATTGAGCCATCGACCTTCTGATTCGCGGAGGAGCTGCTCTGCCTCCTAGCCATCTCATGGCATGTCACAACATATATTATGAATAAAAGGAGTAGAGCTCGACCTATACGGGAGTTTTGGAGCTGATACCAATATTAGGAAGTGAAAAATTCAGATATTGATATTTACCTGCCAATGTACTGACTTTTACGTTTCTTGCAATCATCCCTCGAATGTGTTTATCGAACACCTCTGACAGAAATATCTAACGGAGACAAGACATTTTAAACTTTATTTGTCTAAAATGACAAAATTAAATAATAACGATAGACTTTGCTGCAAATTAAATCATTTCAGCTTATTCCAAGCATCTTTTTCTGTGTTATAATCTCTAAATGGACAGTTTTCATATCGCCGCATACATACTGATGTATCTCTGCAAATATCAGCTGATTGCACCAGTTTGGCTCTAATACAGAGGTTCTCCAGATGTCACATGTTTTTCAGCCCTATCGTGACATGTGGTTTGAAATCATGTTTTTTTTCTTGTCTCACGAATGTTTCTGCACATTCTCTTTTCTCTTAGACATTTTTTTTGACACAAAAACCTCATGAAAAACAAGAAAAGGACGCAGACAACATGCTTGAAAAAAGTTGCCTTGCACTCGAACTACACGATGACGACTCAGTGACGCAGTTTGACGTGTTTTCTTGAGGTCTAATTTGAGCTGTCAATGTTATACTAAATGCCAAGTTAAGATGGATCCTTTCTGCAGAGCAAATGAGAGCATGCACGTTATACTTGACCGTGAGCTAATCACCTCATCATGAACGCCTGGGCTGAAGCCAGCGAATGTGGTCAGTTGGTGGCTGGCCAACTATTTTCTCTTGCCCTTTTCTCTTGAGTTCTTTCCTGATGAAGAGTGAGTGCTTTTTGTTAGCTAAGCTTTGCGGTGCTGATCGTAATTGAATTACTGTCGAGCGGTAACTTTCTGCTTGGTCACGGTAGGTGTCATGTGGCTCGTGACCTGCTGCCAGGCTCCCAACTAATTCAGTCTGACAGATATGGAGCAGCCCTTTTCACCCCGTTTCTCTCTCATTTTCCTCTTTGTTGTTGTTATTTTGCTGCAGCACTTTGGTGCCCACTTATGAGAACAACCTTTCACCTTTTCCTCTGACTCCCTGTAGCAATGAAAGAGAACTTTTCTCCTCTTTGTCCCCGAGACCAAAGCTTAGTGATCAAGGGAACCAGGTTGACAATTTCACCGGGGCCTCGCTCGGGGAGAGTTGTGAGAGCTGTTCCTCTGCAGAACAAAATGTGACACTCGTTTTTGGCAGCGTGACTACAAATAGCTGCGGCCCTTTGGGGCCAGAGGTGCCATTCGTGCTCTCATAAAGTGACCCTAATGAGCAGAAATAGAGAGAAGCATATGTGCCCCGACCTGAAACCGCAGTTCATTTATTAACTTCATTGGCGTGCGTTGCTGCTAATAATGAGCCCGAGGCCGTGTGGAAAAAAAGAAAAGAAAAGCGGAGCTATTCCGCTTGCAATCTGTAGAACATTAATAGCTTTCCATAATTTCTTACAAGCTTACAGTTTTAAGGGCAATTGTTCGGTTTTATGTCGAGTCATCAATTTCGGCTCATGAGAACTGCCTCTGGCGGGATTCTGGGTGAAAGGTCATCGTGTATGATGCACATTTTAACCAGCTGGTTGGGCGTGCTCGCGGTGGAGGCTGCATATCGAAACACAAACTCAAACGTCTCACTGTCTTTATTGATTGTTGCATCATTTACACTGAAAAGAAGTTTGATATTAAGACATGAAAAATGTGAAGGAGCTGTTCACTGATCCTCCTCATTACGCTGCGTATGTGCAGTCGGTACGCTGCGACCGGTGCCTGTTTGTGCACGACCAGAACTAATGGCTCTGTTCCCAGCTGTGCAGCTGTCGGTGGAGTGGATCCACCGTGCCATCCTAATTGAAAATGTAATGATCGTAAAGTTTATGTAATGTCAGCCAGCTGCTGAGCGTGTCAGTTTGAGAAATGTTTGCAAAAGCATGAAGGTCTCGTTTCAGGAACCCCACTGCAGAATTCAGTCCATTATTACGACTCAGGATGCACGGCATATACTGCGGGCCTGAACCCGGGTCTGAGCGACCCAGATTCCAGTTTGTTTGATTAGTGCCAGAGTCCTAATGTTTCATGTATACTTGGGTGCAGTTCACATCAGGTGTTTGCTTCCTCTTCTATGTGTATATTGGCGGATCACAAACCAACTAATGTACAAACACAAGTGTACTCGGGCAGAACAACATTACTGATTTGAAAGTTGACCGGTCAGGAAAGGAGGAAGAGCAGCAATCTTACTCTGGGACGGTACGACACAATCATACCTAACATGAAAGGTATGATTGTGATTTTACGTTAATTTAATTTGATTTTTTTTTTTTCAGATTGTTTTGGAGGGCTTTTTTCCAAAGCCTGGAGCAGATCACTCCTCTACAAGCTCATCAAACCCTGACAAAACATTCATATTCATCAACAATCCGACCTGTCCACCATAAAGACATAATGAAGGTAGAGTCATTTTGAATAACTCCAAACAGCAAAGATTATACAAGAAGTACTTGTTTTGTATCTAATGACATTTTTTAACAATCATCTTTACATGCACACTTTCTCCTGGTTGGATTGTGTGACGCCCGTCAGCTGTTGCGTCAACACTACGCCGCTCAGTATCCGGATGACTCGGCCCGAAACCGTTATCCCACCCTCATGCTCAAAGTTTCGGTTCCATCCTCTTCAGTCGACGTCAATCTGACGCCAGACAAGACTCAGGTTCTTCTTCAGGACAAGGTAGCTATAAAACCCGAGCCTGGACAGATGTGACTGGAAATTAAATTCTGTTTAATGCAAGTTTTTGTACATTTAGGAGGCCGTCCTGACCGCAGTAGAGGCATTTCTGGTTTCTCTCTATGGCTATCGGCCTAGTGATGACCCTCCAGCTGAGAAGCAGCTCGTCCACGAGAAGTGTCCCTCGCCGTCTAGTCCTTTACAGACTGATGCTTCACGACTGGACAGTGAGCTGGTTTTAGAGGCCGATGTTGATCATAGCAACCTCATCAAAGATGCTCCTAAACATGGTGACACAGCAGTAAGAACTGATGCTCCGCTGGACCCTCCGACCCCAAACAGCAGCTCTTCTTCTATAGCAGAAGACTGGATTGTCAACCAGAACCCAGCAGGACTCGAGTCTAGTTTTTCTCTCTATGACGATCAGACAGAAGAAACAGGTTCAGCAAACAAGTCTCATGAGAGACTGGAGGACGAGACCGTTTCGGGTGCAGAGACAACCGAAGACCAGTTATCAGCTGAGGACTGGAGCCGGGGACGGCTTTGACCGACCCCGTATCCGGAGAACCCCTTCAGCCTGTCATAATCCACCAACCTTCAAAGAACAATCACCCTGACTCGGATGAAGTCAAGAGTCCGAGCAGCTCAAACAAAAAGATGCTCAACGCCATCACGGAGAAGCGCGCCGCTCTGACGGCCTACGACCTGATCAGCAACCGCGCCATGAGGGCACCGCTGTCTCCCGCCGCCCTGTTCGAGAAGGAGGCCAGAGCCGAGGTCCTGAGGGAGAAGCCCACAGCCAGCCTGCAGGATATCAGCGACGCCGTCCACGTGAGGTGGAAAAATCTGAGGGAGGAAGACCGTAAGAAGTGAGTTTCCAGACCTTCACCTTTCCAAGCAGTTGTTTCCACGTCTTGTTTTTTGCAGGGCAGAGAGAGAGAGGGGGGAAAGTCTGACCTGTCAGTCGCATGTGAAAGGCCTAGTCTGGAAATTTTGTTGATACGAGCTGTGTTTCTAATTTCCAGACAACTGCGTCTAATAGGGGCTGTGGGTAGATGAGTTTTCCCGCAGTGCAACAGGTATCACTGCTGTCGAAATGTCCTCCGTTTCCAAAGAATGCCATCTATCCAGGGGAGTCACATGTCTCGCATTCGTGGCAGAGTTTATTGAAAATGTATTTAATATTAAACCAGCTGACATGTTTATATATTACCCATACGAGGCTCCAGTAGGTCCTTGATAAAGTAAAATGTGTGACAAACAGCTTTATGCTGATAAATAGTCATTGATCATTGAAATTTGTTGCATCTATATATTCTAAGCTTCGAGTCTTCTGTCTAAAGCCTGCTAATTCTCATAATAAAGACTCTCAGCGTTGTAACCTTGATCTTTGTAAAACCATGCCACATTGGGTCATTAAGTTTGAGGGAATTGGGCATGGAAAGTCCTTGAATTAGATGTTTAAAGGTCCACTGTGTAGTGTTTTAAGTAATTTATGACCTCAAATCAGCGTCTTCATTCATAAATAAGTCCTCATTGGTGTAAAATGATCTCTGCCAACAATCTCACTTCTCCTCCTGAGGGAAGAATCACTTCTCTGTATTTCCATAGGACGGGTGAGCTCTACGGAGGCTTCCATGTCCTTCCGCTCTATAAAAAACGATGAGCTGGTGAGAGGGACAAAAAGCTCTACGTGGTACAGATAAGGCTAAAGGCGTTTTCACTCAGAGCCAGCGTGACTGTGGAACGGAGAAGGAGCTTAGCCAGACGCGCTCGTCAGCTGCAGTTTGAAGTCTGTTTGAAATAACGTACCTCATCACCCGAAACTAAACTTGATGAAGTGCTGTTTGAAGACACGTTGTTGTCAGAGCTTCTTGAATCTTGACACATCCCGCCTGCCGTAGTTCCAACAGAAAATCCTCTTCCCGTTTAACATTGGGGCTTATGGGGCAGTTGCTGGAGTTTGTGTCGGTTAGACGCAGATAATTCAAAAACCGTACATCCTCCCGATAAAGTGGACACGTTGCCAGACAGAAGACAAGTGTGGCTACGTTCTTGGAAAATATCACTATTGTAGTGTGAAATCTGTGGCTAGGATCGTCATCTAAAGAAACATTTTCGGAGAGTTTTTTTCAGGCTCCCCCACTCTGCCAGTTGGTGCTGCACGAACATTCCGCAATACACACACATTGAAAATCCTGAATTTTTCAGAATTTTTTTTTAATCACTCACGATCAATTAAGGGTCACCGTTCAAAAACTAAACATCGTAGAAAGAAAGTTCAAAGACAACTCAAATAGATAAGACTTGTGCCTACATTTTAAAGTTTGAATGGTGTCTCTAGGTCAAAGTATGCCAGAGCAGGAGATGTTTGAAAAACGTCAATGATTTTGCGACTTTTCTGACCCCGTCCCATTCATTCCTTATGGGAAGTTTTTCATACGGAGGCTTCCATGTCCTTCCGCTCTATAAAAAACGATGAACTGGTGAGAGGGACAAAAAGCTCTACATGGTACAGATAAGGCTAAAGGCGTTTTCACTCAGAGCCAGCGTGACTGTGGAACGGAGAAGGAGCTTAGCCAGACGCGCTCGTCAGCTGCAGTTTGAAGTCTGTTTGAAATAACGTACCTCATCACCCGAAACTAAACTTGATGAAGTGCTGTTTGAAGACATGTTGTTGTCACAGCTTCTTGAATCTTGACACATCCTGCCTGCCGTAGTTCCAACAGGTTGCAACGCACGTTTGAAAACGCGAGGCGCTAGAGAGCAGAATTCATTTGGATGCAAACCACCAGATGGGAGAAATAATTCCACAGTGTGTCTTTAAGAAACTGTGGGAATCATCGACTGACGTGAATTAATCTTTCCCTTTTATATACAGTCTATATCTCCGGATCTCTGACCAGAAATCCCAACAGAAATGTAATCTCTAAATGTTTCCAGGTTCACACGAGTCCCTTTGACCATTTAAAGTCTCACCTACACACTTACTTCGCAAGTGGCATGAGGAGTGACACATAGTTGGCTAGTCAGGACCAGATTTGGCGCAGGTACAGATGGAGGTAATGAGTGTTTGTGTTTGACCCCTGCTGCCCCCCGACAGTCAGAGGATTTACATTAATGAAGGTAAGACGGGGATGGAGTTATTTAAAAAACAAACAAACAAGAGAAAACAAAGTGCGTCATTCTAAAGGCTCAAGATATTTGAGTTCTGAGATCGAAACACAAAACAGTGACATTAACAGGTCAGAGAGCACAAAGCACACAGGCCATAAGTCATTTTCATTGCATCAGAACCAATTGTGAAATAAGAAAAGCGGTAAATCACGTCACGTAGTCGTTAGTGGACCTAAAGTGGTCCAGATGCACACGGACACGTCAGCGCTCAGCCAGTAGCATCATGGAATAACTCCAATATGCTGCACTTCAACCCAATTATGTTAGATTACTGCGTACCAATTTAAAGTAATTGCAAAGTTGGAAACTGTGTATCAGCAGAAGTTGGGGGCCTTATATAAGGTATGGACGAGTGTATGGAAAAAGACATCTGGCCCCGCCGTCTGAAACATGAAATAAGACGTGGCGAGGACTTGGCTCCTTTCAGCGCCACCGTTAAGTGGCACACACCAACTTCTAGGAATTTCACTTACACAAGTTCACAGAGCAGGTTATTTGAATGATGGGGTGCTGAAGTGTGAGCCCTAATGCTTAACACATGAAGATCGACGGAAACATGAGTTGGCAAATAACTGTTTTGCTGAGGAAGGCAACCTGTGTATTTATATATATATCTCCAATTCCCAACATGTCCTCTGCATGCACAGTGGGACCGAGGTGGAACTAAACTGTGTCTAAACTCTTATTTTAGAACAAACTAATATGTTTACGTTGACAACAACAGCTGAGCTACACAAACATTAAAGGAGGTTATCAACAGGTTGTTGTTTCAACAGCATTTTAATGGCTAATTTGAGTGTGAGGCAAATCTTAAATACGTTTTGAAATAAAGTAATTTCAGTGCCGTT
The DNA here is from genome assembly GCA_039737535.1 of Lagodon rhomboides. Taxonomy (NCBI): domain Eukaryota; kingdom Metazoa; phylum Chordata; class Actinopteri; order Spariformes; family Sparidae; genus Lagodon; species Lagodon rhomboides. Next base: position 10,034 of record JBBNBP010001775.1, on the reverse strand, counting down.
GAATCAGCTACCATACATTATATAGAAATTAAAGGTTTACTCCATAGATTACACTTCCATAAAGTTGGAGGATTGACAAGGGCAGGATCAAAATGCTAACCTGACTCTCGCCAGATGAATTTGGTTCCGCCTCGCTCCACTCATCCATCTGGGATCGCTCCATTGGAGATGTGTTTCAGAAGGCTGGGCCTTATCAAAAATCCTTGCATAAGATTGGATAAACCACTTGTCTGTCGCTGTCAGAGCCATTTGGTAGATCAAGCTCTTGCCAAATCCGGTCGGGAGAAGGGCAAAAACATCGTTTCCACCAACAAAAGCCTTCAGAGCCGTTCTCTGATGTTCTTTTAACGAAAAAATATTGGGTAGATTGGACGACACGGATGAAATAGCAGCATCAACGTTGACGCTTGCTTCCTCGATGCGAGCCGCCATTGTTGTCTGAATCAAAACAGTCGCTTCTCCGCTACGTCACATCTATGAAACTCCCGCCTGGCGGTCCTGATTGGCTCTACCTGAAAATCTGGTGCTGAAATCCCTCCCAACGGGAGCGATCCCAGATGGATGTGAGTGGAGCCAGGCGGAACGAAATGCATCTGGTGAGAGTCAGGTTACCAAAATCATGGGTCAAGTTCCAAAAACACCGGATCCTACAATTCCCATAATGCAACTCTGAAATGGCGTCTTTCATTAGATCCTGCTGCCTCCCACATGCCCACAACTTCCACATCTCCTATTTGAAAAGCTGTGTTTTAAAACCGAACCTGTTGACATCATCATCATCATCTTCTCCTAAACTTCTTTCTTCTTTAATTGTGTACATTGATGATAAAATAATAAAAATAATCAGGTGGCCAAAAACCAGGAACATCCTTTAGGACTCCCCTGAAGTGGATTTTTAGTTGGCCCTTGACAAAATGTCTTATGAGCAGTTATCAAATAACAACAAAGACTGAAGTTAAATGTAATTTTAATCTTTATTTAAGTAAATTAATCAGAACAAGGAGACTGTGTGCTCACTCCTTTGCAACTTAGATCATCAGCTCTACAAAAAATGTGTTTTAATAGAGCCTGACCAGATTTTTTTATTTTTGGAGCTGATATCGGCTGATATACAGAAAGATTTCTGGCAATAATCCCTCAAATGTGTTTAGCAAGCACTTTATTTACAGTTTACTAATTAACTTTATCGTCTAAAATGACCTCTGAACTGCACTAAAACGGTGAACTTCATTGGGAATTTAATAACTAGAAATTGTCCTGAGCATCTTTTTCTGCATTAGAATATCTAAAAAGATAGTTTTCATATCAGGCAATGATACGATATATCTGTGATAAGCCAACTGACATATCGGTCGACTCCAGTGTTGAATTTTTTACCACTTGCCTGAGTCGGGAAAGTAAATTTCTAGATTTACTAGCCCACAGTGGTATTTTACTCGTCACTATTGTCACTGTGGCTCTAAAAGTGTTGATTGTTCTCTGCAGGTACGAGGTGAAGGCACAAAAACACCTGGAACACCACGACCAACGCACCAAGCTGGCTTCTGCCGACGGCCCCGCAGAGACGAGGGTCCTCGCACAGGGCCAGAAACGCAAAGCCCCGCTGTCCAACCAGAAGCTTCTGGACGAGCTCTTCTCCGCTCGGCCCCAGAAGAAGAGCAGGAGCCCGCGACGGCACCGAAGCCCTCGCTGCCCCTCCCCTGCAGCGTGCCTTCCCTTCGGCTGCAGCTCCAGCGCCTTTCATCCCGGAGCAGCGCGGTGCCACGGGGCCTCCGTCTTGTAAACCGGCTGGCCTCTCAGAGCGCCTGGGTCATTTTATGTGGTCAGAGGCTCATGTTGTTAAACCCATTTCGAGTGGAGGAGGCCTTGCTGTTTAAGAGACTCCTAGAGAATAATATACTTCCAGCAGTGAGTCTGCAGAACCCTATACAGCTAACAGATGGGTAACGTATCACTCACGTCTCACCAGAATAAATGACATTTGTTTTCTTTGTGGAAAACTGCACACTCATCCGGTTTCTTTACATACAGCACATATATATGTTTGAGAGGCTGAAAATACACTAATGTTGTATTTTAAACATCTCCTTGTCTCTCTTTTCTAGAAGTCTAGGGGGGGCTGAATATACTGAGGCTTTGTGCAACATGGAGAAGCAAAGTCCCGAGCTGAATGGAGGGGCCTTCTTCTCCGATCCCAGGCTCGTGGCTAACGGCTTTAAAATCCATCTCACTCCAGGTACGTTGGGAATAAAGTTTCAGTGACGTAAACACAGGCACCGTAGCACAATGTAGCAGGTCTACAACTATCAGGGAACAAGCCTTTCTTATTCTGCGAGTCACGCTGTTTAAAGGTCTCGTGGATCGTCTAGTTTTAGTTAACAAAATGTTCGAGCTGTTTTTTTTTTCAATCATTAATGTCACAGTTCACCAGTTACTTAGAAATGTCAAACATACAGTCACGACTAACTGGATTACAGGCAATTATTTCTTTGTATCGGATTAGTTGTGGATAAAACAAAATATTCCCGTTCCGCAAGAAATTTGGAAATGGAGAAAAGGGAAATAGAAAAGTGGTGAATCGTAAGAGATTTATTAAAAAACTTTCTTCTTATAAATCGATCATGACAACTTTAATTATGCCTTTAACTCCGTGTGTGTGTTTACAGGTCTTGGGGAGTACTGATGCATATGTGAAAAGTTGCATTGTGGGTAATGTAGGCACCTGGTTTTTAAGGAAGGAAGTGGAATAAAAAGTTGTTATCTCCAGTTCTGCTGTTTCGATTTTGATCATTTGTTTTTAAACTGTCCATAATGAGTCCAACAGACTAGTTGTCTTCTTTCTATAACTTGGTGTCTACATTACCCACAATGCAACTGGAGGTGGAATTATCCTTTAATCATTCAGTTTATGTACACAGCCACAGGACCTTTATTCACACATGGAGTCTGTGACAAGTTATCTTTGAACATAAGCACATTTTTTAGGCTATTACAGTAAAGTGATTGACTGTTTTTACTTCTTCTCATACTTTCCTTTACCAACTTAGTCATTATATCCACATTACTGATGATTATTGATCAGAAATCTTGTTAATATTGTGTTAATATTTTGTCGAAGTACCAAGATATATATCAATATTGAAGTCAGGTCTATTTGGTCAAAAATAATGTGATATTGATTTTGTTGTTGAGCAAGTTTTAGTGCCATGTGAAGCATTTAAAGTGTATTTGAATGAAATTTTAGTGAGTAAAGTGCAAATCATACAAGATAAATATGGACAAAGCAGTTTTTTTTAGGGAGATCACACTGATTGAACCTGTGTTTTCCAGCTTCTTCGCCGTTCTCGTGACATTATTTCCTCCGCTCGTTTTGCAAAAAGGGTATAACGTGTCCTGTGAGCGTCGGTTGTTTTTGTTGCTGGAGCGGTTCACCTCGGTTGACATTGGCTCTCTGCCCGACAGAGTGGTCTCACAGTGGGTTCGTACCCCAGCGTGCAGGTGATGAGAATGGTTGCCCTTTAAGAAATTCGAGGAATTTTCATTTGGCACTGCCAGCCTCGGTGGGTGTGCATGGGACTGAAGTTAGCGGCACATACGGGATGGTTTCATTGCACAAACTGTGCTGCATATCTTCTGTTTTAGTTCGGATCGTTCAACATGTGATATACTGTTTGTTTTCATAGCGTGATGCTACAGAGTCATTTAAACGAAACAAACAAACATGTGTAAGGAGTTAAATATTCTAGGACATTTTTTCCTGTCAGTTGTTTCTCTCGACATCATTTATATTTTATGCAGTCGTACACAACCAGCACAGAAATATGTATGAAATTTTATAACCGTCTCGACTTCTCCAGGTTTTTTTTTTTTGTTTTGTTTTTTTGTTTTCGTTTTGCATCCAAAGTCGTGTATCAGAAATATAAATTGTTCATGATTTGCAGTATTTCCTCACGAAATGAGAAGCCATCATTCTTCCACCCTACAAGACAACTTCCTTCCAGTCTGCTGGGGCTTCTATTAGTCATTTAACACTCCATTTGGCCCTTCGCTTGTTTGACTTGGTCATGAGTCCGGCCGTAAACCACAATATTTATTTATTATTCTTTCCTGGAGATAGTAGTAGCGTCTGGAGTATATTAATCCTTGTTTTCTGCTTGTTTTGGCCAGGCCTCACGTCAGCCGAGAGACATCTGGAAGTGACGGCAATGGCAGACTACGTGCCTTTCCTCGGCGTGGAGGACCTCAGGGAGATCCTCGCTGCAGTTCTGCACAGGAAGGCCACGACCGTGAAAGAGTGCCGGCCACTTAAAGTGACAAACTACCTACAAGTGAGCGATGCTACGAAGAGATTAAAGGGGTTAATTTGTAAAATGTGTCCAGAATTTGTGTGTAAAGAATTCAAAACATGAGCTGAACAGAATGTTAAGAGTCAACAGTGCTCTGTTGCAGAGATATCTACTGAAGTTAGCACGCTAACCAGCTAGCCCGTGATTTTGCACCACAAGAGTCTATAGTGTCATAACCCTTATAGTTTCAGCTGGAAGATTAATTATTTAATAGTAAACTCACCAAATGACAAGAAAGGAAATATTTTTACACCTGTTTGCACAGAAAATACAACTTTACACCGTCTGAAATCATGTTTCTCTCTTCATAAAACACGCTTCCTTCAAACTGACACACTTGAGTTGTTTTCTGAAAATCACCTCTGGTTTGATCGAGTGAGATATGGAAATATTCTGGCTCTGTGTGCTTTTTTCGCCGACTGCTGATGTCCGATTCTCTCCCTCCTCTGCCGCTTCATTCCTCTCCTGTCGTATCTTCTCATCCTGAGTGATAGTTTTGGTTAGAACTGCTGTAAATCGCCTCCTTACCTGACCTTCGTCGATCTCAGCCGCTGCCCTCGTGATCTGAGGTTGCAGTGTGGGCGGTCTCCTGTCAGCCAATAAGGGCCTTTTAGCTCCATGGCTAACTGAGCTACTTGCTAACGGCAGCTATAGTCACTCACAGTTTTGGAGCTACATTCAAATTCTGGTCATTTCTTACGATTGTTTTATTAAATATCTGAATTCACACAGGGGGAAGCAGTGCGACTTGCCCGTCAGTTGCCTACAAATTTATCCCGGGAAGACGTGGAGGAAACTCTGCTCAGGATGGAAGAGCAGCTCGGCGAGAACAGCCGGACCTGCATCCACGGACGACCGTTTCTCCGACACTTATCCGACGTTCCTTCTACGGACGAGGAAGCTGAAGCTCTGCTGAAGCTGAGGCCTTTAGAGCTCTAAGAAGAAGACACTTTATAGGAAAATCACAGCAGTGCAACATCCATCTTGTTGAAAAGCAACTGGTCACTCTCGATGTAAGATACCTGACGTGGTTTTTTTGGTCTAATGATTTTCAACTTCGTTACAAACAAAAACATAAAAATAAAGATATTTTTCCACATTTTGTTCTCGTTGTATGAATCTTTAATAATAGTTCAATGTTCAAATGTGTTGGTATTTTCAGCAATATAATCAGAAGTAGGATGTAGCCAATGTTCATATTTGAGGTACTTGTACTTTACTTGGTCTTAGAGTTTAGTTACTTTTCGGATTACAATTTTTCACACCCTTCCAGTTCAGTTTATTACCTCAGAGTTTCCAAATATGTTGATTCTGAAGGACGCCATGAGCAACTTCTTCAAAATAAACTATTTAAATTTTCCATAAATTCAGATGTTATAGGTCTCGAGAAAAGACAAAAGCCCCTTTTAGATAGAAAAGGTGGCACATCTGCCAGCAAGGTAAAGGCTGCAATGTGCCGCCTTGTCTGTCTAAAAGGGAGGTGTAATATTCCTCCTTTTCCAAAAAGCCTCCACTTTTCCTCCTCTGGTAGGCGTCAACATGTGACGTGACGTGAAGCAGGAAGTTGGGCGTAAAGAGAAGCAGGTCGAATTTGTCTTCAAAATAAGAGCTTTACATTGCACCCCATCGGAGTTTAGAACTGGGTTCTTAGCGGGGGCTTTTAATTTGAAAGTAGCGAGCCGCTATTAGCTCGCCGCTACAGCAACAAGCGGACAACCAAGACAGCTACAGGGAGCGAGGAGACGCTAGCATCTCCCGGATCTCAGCGGCTTTCCAGCTGCTCATCTTCGTGGATGAAGTGACGAACTGACTGCTGTGATCAGCTGTTTCCTGGTTTTAAAACTCCCGGCTGTGGGTGCGTAGCAGTGCACGTCATCCACACCTCCGCCCATCTCAGCATTTGCCACCACATTGCCGCCTCGGATTTACACAGCAATGGAGGCGCAAATAAGTGTAACGTTACCCTCCGAGGGGCAAAACTGGTGGAACTAAACAGACCAACAATTTACCGCTTTCTGTCTAAATCCGCGGAGCGAGCCGCCAAAAGGAACATTGGTGGCTTACTGCCCAGTATGAAAACAGCTAATGAGTTACTCACACGGTTCAATGTACAAATACGGTAAATCCATTGTCAACAATAATGCCACTCAGTAGAGCGCATACCTCCGCCAAGGCCCAACAGTCTCAATCCGTACTCTCAAACCTAATTTTTTTTTTCCATCAGCATCCATGCACTATAACATAAACGTCCTGGATCCGTCCCTTTATGCGGATCCGTAACAAAAGACAGTTGGGTCTCTTCTGGGCCAGAGACCCGTCCTCTGTCCAAGTTTCGTGGAAATCTGTTTAGTCGTTTTTGTGTAATTCTGCCTACAAACCAACCGACAAACCAACACCGAGTGAACAAATAACCTCTTATAACTCGTCACAGTCGCTCAGTAAAATGAGCCAGGATGTCGGCAGTGAAGTGAAAAATCTGTTTGCAACACTTTCATGCAAAAGTAAAACTCCATCCTTCTCTTCTGTCTTGTTTACAACACACACATTTACTGTTAGATTTGTATATTTAAAGCAACTGGATTAACAACAGCAGCGTTCAACCTGCAGAGTGACATCCGACCCCCGACTTGATTTCTGTCCAAAGGTATCTTACTACCCGAAAGCCTCATTGGGGCACCATTGGAATGGATATTGCTCCGAGCCAGAGATGTGCACTGTGCCAGCAGCTACCCATAATTCTCTTCCCTCAATTAGTGCCAGCTGCTCGGCCTTTAGTATTGACAGATAGTTGTATATTATCCCTGGCTGCATTAAATGCTTCAGAGATTTGCACTGTAATTTCAACCACAAAGTTTAGCAAATCCTTGACACTGCGCTAACTTGTAGCGCTGCCACTTCCTAAAGACATTAGTCTGTTACGCCATCGTTCTCGTGTTCGGTGCCGCTTGTGGTTTCCTGCAGGGAAATAAACAGAATTAGACTTTAGGCTCTATAATTAAAAAAACAGAAGAAGAAGAGAGAGGACTGGCAGACGTTTAAGTCTGATTGTTTTAAATTGTTCACATAATTTCTTAATCATCCTCAACAGGATTTACGTAACGAGTGCCTCAAACAGGATTTAATTGGAGAAAATACAGTTTTGTCATCGCAGGAACACCGACTGTGATTTCACCGCACTGACGCAGGAATACATATAGCCACCTGAGGTTTTCACTCATCGCCTTTTCATATGGACACTGAATCCCACCGCGGGGAAAAGTGCAATCTGATCGTTCATCTTATGATAATATTATAGTTAGGACTGTGAAAGGTCAAACCACAGCACATGTCTTGTTTTACGTGGCCTCTGCTGAGAGAGAACCCACAGATGGCTTCGGCATTGCTGCAGGGCCAACGCTCTGCAAAGTGCCTCTGGGAGGGAAGGGAAGGGGATAAATGCCAGCGAGGACCCCCGTGCCTCCTTTCACCCTGCTCCCCTCAGCTTTCTGCCCCTTCGCTCCTGCAGGGACGCTTGTTTGAAACACCTCACGGTTGGATACGTGCTCCGCGGTTGCTCGTGTCCAGAAATGCGTGCGGCAGCAGAATCTACTCTGTACGTGCTGCCTTCGGCACCCAAGGGGCATATCAGAGTAATTGGGGAGGATTAACTGATGATCATCTTTTGACCATGTGACCACACTGTTTAAAAGGTCAGCGGCGGCTCGTCCTGCCAGCTGTCTTTTAAACCACCTGTTTCGCTCTTTTTGACATTTTCTGCAACTGAATTGAGGTATTTACAGATGATTAACCCAAAGGCGAAGGTGGGGAAAAGAAAAAGTTCTGGAAGGGATGCAAAATGTTGAATATCCCAAGCTCGATACAAGAATACTCATGTCACATATAGCGTCATCTAGATAGTTATCTGTTCTCCTGTTACTGCTCTAATGTGCAGAGCTACTGCTTCTCAGGTTGTATGCAGCAGCCAGGGCAACTGTACACCACTTTAACAACCCAGAAGCAAAAGTGCTCTATAACAGAGTCATCAAATCCAAAATAAAATGACATGAACTATATTTAACCCTTTCCCACTCTAATTTTGGAAACTGGAAAATGAGAAATAGTCACAAGGAGTACCTTCGCCCGGCGCTGGGTACAAGCAACACCTGTTAATCTTTAGAAATGTGAAAATACATTAACAGAGGGATTTTCATGCTCCTTCGAGAAAGCTTGATCGACTTAATATATCATACCACCAGTTTAAAGACATCACATCTCCAGGTCACGGTTCAAAATGACTAATAATTGGTAAGCAAGATCTCCTGTAAAGGGACAGTTTCTTTTCCTCTTACCTTGACTGTTGACTGAGTTAGACTTCTCCGGTTTGAGTTGCTGAGTTTTGGAGATGTGGGCTGAAGAGACGTCTGCCGTTGCTCAAATATAAAGGAACTTGTGGAGCTCAAACCGCCAAAAAATACAGACGAAGTACAAAATAGCAGCGTCTCTTTCCAGAAATCATGATGCCGTTTCTTAAGATGATCCACAGACAGTTTTGTGAGTAGTCTTACGAAGGAGCTTTTTTCTTTCTACCAAGCTACACCCGCTAACTGTGTCACCAGGCGGACAGAAGCGTACATCTACTTACGGAGAAGAGGCTACCGAGCTAATGTTGCTAACGTTACTGCTCAGCTGAGGAGGATGCCAGTTTACGACACAGGCCTCTCTACGTAGTCTGAAGCATATCCTGGCCTTGACCCACCAGTGTATGTTTGTGCCAACGCTACCTGTATCTAAAGTTTGTGAAGAGTTGTTTTAAAATGAAATAAACGGATCTCCACAGTGTTGTCAACGATTCTAAAATGTCTTTTGTTAGTCATGTGACCAGTAACTAAAGCTAGTAGATATAAAAAGTACATTATTTGTCTCTCTGGTGGAACGTAATTAGAAAGTTGCATAAAATGGAAATACAATTCCCCAATAACACACACAGGTCTTGCATAAAGGAAGGAAAGACCTAAACTGGGAAGACCTTTGCCAGACGTTGGCGTTTGTTCAACGTCTTCCCATTTAACAAACACTCCCCGTTCTACGTCTCTCTCTACGGAAGACGTATTTGTGCTATCTCGGACCTAAAGTACAACATCTCTAAATTGTACGTAAGTATTGTTATTTTCCGTACGGTGTTACAATCCCATCAACAACTGACAGAAACGTTGACGATCCTAACGTAATGTGCAGGCTCTTTGTTAACGAGAGGTTGCTAACGTTCTGACAGGAATGTAGCATAACACAACGAGAAGATAACTACCTTTTTAAAATACACAGATACGAAAAACTGTAGTAATAATAATTGTGATTTATCAAGTTTAGACATTATTATGATTGTGTTTAGCTGCTTGTTGTATCATAGAAATGTTTAAAATTGTATTTTTTGTTTACATTTGCTGCATGTGATGGAAAATTTAACTAAAACCAGAGCTGTTAGATATTAAAGTAAATTCCTTTGCCTCGAGGCGAGTTTAAGTATAAAGTTGTGTAAAATTGCTTTGAAATTGTACGTAAGTATTGTTTTCTTCCGTACGGTGTTACAAACCCATCAACAACTGACAGAAACGTTGACGGATCCTAACGTAAGCTAGCAAGAGGACATGCTCAGAATGTACATGCTGTTTAGCTAACGTTTACCATTCATAAAATTAATATTGTGAGTAG
>JBBNBP010001761.1:0-10811 GCA_039737535.1 Lagodon rhomboides | reverse complement strand
AGGGGGCGTGGTGCATCAGGTGCAGGAGAGGGGTGTGGAGGGACTCAGGAGGGCAGTGGGAGGGGAGATGATTGACACACCTGAACATCGTAGGCCAATCACTCTCCCCTCTATTAGTAGTGTGCTGGTCTGGCGGCGAGGAGAATGGAGAGAGCGCAGAGAAAGACGCCAGCTCGGAGAGATTCCCCGACAGACTCGAGGAGCCACGGACGGCGAGTTTGGTTCTCTGTGCACGCGTGTGTAAATAAAACAGTTGAAACTCAAACAGTGCCTGTGTGTTGAGTAACCCACGGTGGCCACAGTCGTGCCACAGACTTCCTGGACTATGTGAGTGGTTTTGGGTTCAAGCTGCGCCATGCGTCTGAGATAGCTGGGGATAATCTTGAAGCGAGGCAGGCGAGAATACAGGGATCGTTTGATAAGCACGCTAAAATCAGGGAATATTCAGATCATGTTCATGCCCAGCGCTGCTACTTGGCCTTGGTTTATCCTCATGGATGAGGTCTTAGGACAGAGGCCTTCCATTGTCTCCCCGTCCTCACTGCCTCCATCCCTGAGGACACACCAGGGCCAAGTGCCGCTGCGGCTGACCAGGTGGTTGTGCTGGCGGAGGATGATGACGATGACGATGAGGAGGAGAGCCGACCAGAAAGAGGAGGAGGGAGGACGAACACCTCAGTCTAATCAAGGAGGATATGAGGCTGCACAGGGAGGCAGAGGAGAGGAGGGAGTGGGAGAGTAAAGCCTGCATGGACAGGCTGTTCTCTCTGCTTGAGAGAATGGCTGACTGCTGAGTTATTTTGTTCGTTCTTTACTGTTATATTGTTTGATTTATGAGTTTTATTTATTTTAAATGCGTCACTGTTCATACAGTTTCATTTACTTCATGAATTAAAATATTCTATTGTTACACGTTGTCTTGTCCATTTGAAGGGACTTGGGGCAGGATCAAGAAATAAGACTTAATCGTGACACAATGGCCGTTAGGCTAACTGCAGCCATCAGCTAAGCTGGCGCGGAGCGCGCATAAACTCTTCACAGCAGTGCAGCTGATGCTGTGACACTGTTATTGACATTGGTTGCCTACAACTGCAACCCGTGCTGTGTGTAAGGGATAGCCTTATTGCCTACACACATGAAGTAGCGGCTAATGTTACTACACAGACACAAACAAACCGTAGCCAACCTCCTGGATAACAGGTTGGGCTTTCGGTCCCATATATAAAGGGACATATTTCTAACTATTCGGTTTTAGACTAAAGGACTGTGGAAAATGCGCAGTCTGTAACTATTCAGTGTTACATGGCAGTGGACTAAGTTACATGTTAGTAGCTAACATGCTGGTGGTTGCAGGAGAAGGTTGTGATTCCGATGTTGAATGCTCTTCTTGCTGTGCAAGGTCTGATGAAAGTTGGCAGAAGAGGAAACAGGTCACTCCTTTCCTTTGCAAGGATAGCAGCTCGGTGCTAACTTGCTTGGTGTTCCTCAGATTGTGAAGTTAGCTGGCAAGCTTTGTGTCACAGCTGCTGGTGCTAACTGATCTGGAATACTAGCAGGACCTTGTGTCGCTGCAGTGAGGAGAAGTTCTCTGGACCTGCTGCAAATGCAGCTTGCAGCTCTCAACAGCTGTTAGGCCCAGAAGAAAAGATCTTGAGGGCAGGCAGCCCCGTGGGGGGAGGCGGAGAGGAGCCCTTGAAGACCCGAAGTTGAAGGAGTAGAGGGCGTCGAGAGAGAGAACAAGGAAGGCGCTGGAGTTTTGACTATCTGATCAGCAGGGGGTCTGTCACCCTGACCAATCGTAGCTCAAATCTGAATTTTGAACCTAGGTGTGAAGAATAGGGAATTCTGGGACACTGAGTTCAGCTCAGAGTCCATTTTGAAATCCACAATGAATGACTTCATCTGTGGGTCCCAACATAACAATAATAGATTATTGCAACAAACAAAACTATCATACATGCCGACTACAGATAGTCGTGGTTGGGGTTAACCACCTCCAGGGCAGACACCTCAGCAGACAGCTGGTAAATTAAAATGTTATCTGACCCTAAAAAGAAACTTCACATTAGCAAATTACCTGAGCACAGTAAAAGATCCTAAATTAAGAAAAGCCTTGACTATGTACAGACTCAGTGAACACAGCCTGGCTGTAGAGAAGGGTCGGCAGAGACAGAGCTGGCTGCCAGAGGAGGAGAGACTCTCCCACTGAGACGCTCCCACTGTGACTGACAAGAGGTAGAGTCAGAGCTACACTTCCTCAACTCATGCCCCAAATACCAGGCCGTGAGAAATGAACACTTTCCCAAGATAATGAAAATACACCCTGAATTTGAAAACATAACAGACATAGAGAAACTCCCATATTTACTTGGGGAAATGCCCAAATGTGAGAACATTGCTGCTAAATTCACCTCACCTCATGTCATAACCTGAGGACAGCCAGTGGAACCTGAGAGACACAACTCAGTACTGACCTCTCTTTAATTGTTTCATTCACAACACATCAACACACACACACACACACACACCACCAACACACACACACACACACACACACACACACACAGACACACAGACACACACACACACACACACACCAAGATAACCACACACACATTTATGAATTGTACCTTTTGCTTTTATTTATTTATTTTCTATTTTTATTATTATCCATTATTACTTAACGCTTTGGCAACACTGTCGTTGTTACATTCATGCCAATAAAGCATTTTGAATTTAATTGAAAAAAATTGAGAAGAGAGAGAGAGAGAGAGAGAGAGAGAGAGAGAGAGAGAGAGAGAGAGAGACAGAGAGACAGAGAGGAAAGATGATGGGCAAGAAGAAGATAAATGTCTCACCTCATGAAAAAGTTCACCAGAGGGCTGCGAGACCTCAGCAGGTCTCTGTTCAGATCTCTGATGGTCATGGAGACACTGAAAGCAGCTGACCTCTGTATCCCCCTCAACACCTCCTGCAGGTCAATGCCTGTTACTCCCAGAGCCATGGTCATCAAAACTCTGCTGTCCTGCATCTCTGTGCTCACTGTGGTGCTCAACTTGTTGGTCATCATCTCTATCTCCCACTTCAGGCACTGACACTTTTCTTGAAATATGATGGATAATGTTTATTATATGCTGTTCTGTGTTATTCTATGCTACAAACACCAACTTAATTTCTTATTCCACCTTCTATACACCTCTGTGGATCTGAATGATATAGTGCTTTATTTGTCATGTAGGCTGTGCAGAAATTGGTTTTCAAGTTGCTGTAAATGAAATGTCACTGTCCACATTCTGTCTGTATTCTCACACTAACTGCTGTGATGTAAACTCATCTGAACTGAAGATGAGACACTAATCGTTATCTCTTCCTCCAGGCAGCTCCGGACCCCCACCAATCTCATCCTCCTCTCTCTCGCTGTGTCTGACGTGTTGGTGGGCCTTGTAATAATGCCACCTGAAATCATCATGATGCAATCCTGTATGTTTCTGGATAAAATTTCATGTTCTTTCATTTACCTTTTTAGCTTCATCCTCACCTCTGCCTCTGTTGGGAGCATGGTGCTCATATCAGTGGACCGTTATGTGGCTATTTGTTACCCTCTGCTCTATTCTTCCATGATAACACCAAGAAGAGTTCAAATCTCTTTGTCTCTGTGTTGGTTCTGTTCGGTTACCTACAACTTTATGCTAATGAAAGATCCCTTGTCACAGATAGATTCATTGAATTCCTGCTATCAAGAGTGTGTTCTTGTCATAAACTACATTTTTGGGGCAGTAGACTTGCTGGTCACCTTTTTTAGCCCTCTTACTGTCATCATAGTTCTCTATATGAGAGTGTTTATGGTGGCTGTGTCACAGGCACGTGTCATGCGGTCTCAAATTTCAGCTCTCAGATCAAATACTGTGATTGTTAAGAGATCTGAGATGAGGGCTGCTAGAACTCTTGGTGTTATCCTAGTTGTGTTTGTACTTTGTCTCCTTCCATACTTCAGTTCTTCTCTAGCAGGACAGGACACCATAAGTCAAGATTCACCAGTTCAAATTTGGCTGTTCAGTTGTAACTCCACATTTAATCCTCTGATCTATGCCTTTTTCTATCCGTGGTTTAGAAAATCAGTTAAAGTCATTGTTAGCCTTCAGATACTACAGCCAGGCTCCTGTGAGGCCAAGATAATGTAGAGATGAGCAATTAATGTGTATTTACCTAATCATTTTATGAAGGAGAATTTAGTTGAATTGAAGGTGAAATTTTATTGGGTTTTTTTAACTGCTCACAACATTTTTAATGAAGACAGTCAAACACTCATGTGTGCAAAGTGTTGTGACATATAGACTCATTTGCTTTGGTAGCAAAATACTGAACTAAATAAATGACAGCAAAAAAACAATTTCAGGATGTGAGTCACTGTTTTGATGCAACCTTTTCCCAGTGAAGATTATGAAGTTCCACCCTTGGTGTAGATCAAATATTAAACATGCAGTTTCCTCAACATATCCTGTCAGTGTGTTGATTTTGTAACAGAAGTATTGACACTGATCCACAGACTTGTGTCAGAAAAAGACAACATTGTGAATGTATAATCAGTGCTCAAAGCAAAATGTGATGCTAAAAACATTGCTGTGAAATGGTTGTTGTAATTTAAAAAGCTAAATGAATAGTTTCATCATAAGACTGCTGGACATAATTAAGAGGTACAGGAGGTGTCATGTAGAAAAAACAATTTGTGCTTTCAGTTTAATAATTCATGCCTCTCTTTTCCCTCTTCATACCACCTCCTACTGTTAATTTCAGAAGTACCTTCACATACCAAATTATTTAAATAATTCATTAAGACCGAACTATGTACTACCCCAATAAACAAAAAACATGTAAATTCCTGATGAGTAGAATAAAACAGAAGAATCTATATTGTCTTATTTGACATGCCCTTGATTCATGTGTTTCGAAATGTCCTTATTATATTGTTTCATTGCATTTAAATGTATTAGGGGTGTAAAACGGACTTTGTTAACTTTGTGTTAACACATTTAACATAGTGATCAAACTGGGTCTAGACGTCCTTTGATTAACTTGGTGTCACACAAATGTGTATATGCAGGGTTTAGGAGACAGGAATCACCATTTAGGTCTTGAGGTCAAAGGGCTCTTCCCAGATGTCACTGGGAATGTGTATTTTCTTCCTCAATATATAAAACTTTTTTTTTAATTATGTTTATATGATTAATTAAAAAAAGATATATATCTTGTGTGACAAAACAAACTTTATGGAGCACAAATTTTAGCAGACCTGTTTTATGACAATAAGCCTCACTTAAAAAATAGCTTGAGTATAAGACTATGATGTATGGGGACAGCTGTGTGTCAAGTATTGTATTGCTTTGACAAATGGGATTAAAGGTAAATTTGCTTTCTGCTAGAGCTGCACAGACAGCACACTTTAAAAAATGAAGGATTTTTACAGTTTCTAGAAGAACACACTGTAAATTGTAGTATTCAGACAAACTTCGCTTTTATTTTGAAGGTTTCCTTTCTGCCAGGTCTGCCAAATGGCACAGGAAGCGCCTGCAGACATCCTGTCATTTGTGCCTACACACAGTTAAACGTGCGCTCCTTCCTCAATATATACAGGAGAAGGAGGTAAGGATGAAAAAGATATTCAAGGATTCATATTTTGATTTTCTAGTTACCCAGTGACCTTTGAAGGTTTTAGGCCTATTGGATTTGGTGACTAAAGATGTGGCAGAATTCTAACTTTGTTTAAGTGTATGTTTACAGGTTACTGTGTACCTTATTTCTAAACTTAGAATATAGTTTGTCCTGTTTTACAGCCTACCCCCAATACTGGAGTGTTGATCACCCCCTGTATTTTTTTTTTATTTTAACCTTGATATAAATAGATACAAGAATGATTAACTGTTCACTGATTTAAACATATGGTGACTACTGTAATAAACCTTGTTTCTGACATAAGAAATGTAGAGAGCCCGTACACATATTTCTACACACAATTAAAGAGGAGGAAACCCAAAGGTACGGAAAGTAATAATCTTTATTAACACAAGTTTACAGATAGCCTACAACAAATAACCTTGCACGCAGGTGTGGGACACAGTGAGTCATACAGCCTTCTCCCCTTGGTGC
The DNA here is from genome assembly GCA_039737535.1 of Lagodon rhomboides. Classification (NCBI taxonomy): domain Eukaryota; kingdom Metazoa; phylum Chordata; class Actinopteri; order Spariformes; family Sparidae; genus Lagodon; species Lagodon rhomboides. The sequence continues at coordinate 4,667 of JBBNBP010001761.1, read as the reverse complement.
CACTCATGGGCCGGAAACAGGTGTATGGGCACTGCCTACATAGACCGCACCACACGGGAACGACACACCGCAAAACACACACTATTGCACTGCAACCAAACTCACTCTCCACTACAAACACGTGATAAGGGCACACATGCTGCTGCGGCACCCATGGGAATCTGTCCATCCTCCCCCAGCTGCCCTTCCCACCCCGGTACTGTGGCTAAGCTGCTTTATTAAAAATCACATTAACATTTAACATAAATCACACAAAGACAAAACGACTCGAAATGGATAAATGTATTTTAAAACCACTTAACTTTCCCGGGGTACGAGACCCTCCCTCCCCCCAGCGTCTGAGCTTTACCGCCGGCCCGGCTTCAGTCAGTAGTCTGCTGTGGGGCGAGCGCCGGTCCAGCGCAGTGAGGCGTCTCCACGCGCAGCAGGAGAGCTTCACCACCAAGCTGGAGAGCGGACAAAGGCACTCCTGAGACCCCCGCTGACACTATCTCAGCCCTGCCTCACGCCGGAACCTCGCCCTAAACCCGCTGCCTATCTTCGCCGCCGGCAGCCCTATATGGCGTGCGAACCACAGACATAATATAGGCCTACGTATATTATGTCTATGGTGTCTATGGTGCGAACGGCCACCGTCCCCCGATACAGAGTGCAACAGCGATTCATGCTCGGCTGGGCTTCCTTCCACCCCGTAACGCTCACCAAGCTCCGCTCCCCAGAGACGTCCTCACCCGCTGCCTCTCCTCCTTTCAGTTCAACTGTTCCTGTTCCTATAAAATACTCCCCTCCACAGGCGCAGTCACTCTCTTCAGTTATCCCCGTGCAATCACTCACTTTCACTCCATCTCTCCTCTTCACTACGTATACGTAGGCCTAATTATTAAAACATATATGATTCTAAAGAAATTGTCAATAGTGCAAAGATGTTAAGACACATTTTGACAAAACACCTTGTGTCTTATTATTCTTTCTTTAAATGTATATGTATATTTGATGACAGCTGCTACTGGACCAGTTTACATGTGCATTGTATTTTTAACACAATTCATCAATTAGGACATCTATGAACAACAAGTAAATTCTTGTTTTCTTATGATCCCCCTATTCCAAATACAGAAATATGTAGGATGAAGTAAACTATATTTTGAATTTAAAGTACGGGTTAGTTTGTAATGGTATTATTTGAATGGCTATTTTATTGCTGTTTGTTTTTGTAGTGTAGTGATCATTTAATCAGTGTTTTTTTTATTTTCTGGTAATTATATCTTGTTTTCTTTTTCAGCACTAATAGTTTTCACTGAGATAATTTCAAAGATCATTCAGTATTTACACTACAGACCTTTTCCATCATTACTCTTCAATCATTTGAGTGCTACAGTTTAGGAGCTGTTGGGAACAGACTGAAGTAAAGACAACCTATTATATCCTGTACTTTTAATGACTCTGTGTCCATCTTTTTGTATTTCAGACACCAAAGTGAATGAACAGCAAAGGTTTCTCAGCATCCTTTACACACTAGAAAACCATCTGTCCGCTATGAACCCCAAACTAACCAGAAGCCAGCAGAGAACAATCTGCTCCCAGCTGGGGAGAGTCAAACTCCAGCTGCTGTACAAGGCCAGCATCCACGGTTTCACCGGAGCAGCCTTCCACCAACGATGTGACAACCGCAGTCCCACAGTGTCTGTGGGCTATAACGTGTCCGGTTTTGTGTTTGGAGGTTACACCAAACAACCTTTCAGTCAGTCTGGAGGGTACACGCATGATGACCAGGCCTTTCTTTTCACTTTCAGTGGAGAGAAGCTCCTCAAATATCCGGTCACTAGTCCTTCTTATGCTGTGAAAATGATAGGTAACGCAGGTCCATATTTTGGAGAAGCTTTGGTTCTTGTCAATGGAAGCCAGCCTGTTGTCTATAGCAGTCCAGGAAATTATTACAACTTCAAAGCTGCAGAGATGCATGGCAATGACCTCAACCTGACTGAGTGTGAAGTCTATCACGTGGAGGGTGAGTTCAATATAAATGAATTGTTTTTGTTGTTGTCATAAATCCATTGGGAATCAGTTGTGTTCCTTCCCTTAGACCTCACAACACTGTGTTGGCCCACAGGTGATTTTGGATTTAAAGTGAATGTAAACCCATCACAAAATTTAATAAAATTTGTATATATGGGCAATACATTCAGCAAATTTAATGAGATCATTGTTTTGTAAAAGTAAGTATTTTCTCTTCAACAGAGACAACAGAACTGGAGAAGCCATGGAGGACTGTAATCTGGGAATCTGAGTAAGATGGAGAGAGCCGCCATGCTGCACACAATACTATTAACATGTTTCATTATAGTTGATGTACTATACAAAAATATACTGTATACGGTGTAACACAAATTGATGTTTTTTTAAACATTTAAACAATGAACACATTGATTAAATGTAATAAATGATGTGTTACACATACAATAACTTGCACTTTTGCTAGGTTTGACTTAGTAAACTATAAACATGGAATTTTCAATAATGGTTGCAAAATACAGCTTACTGTGCTGTACTGTTTATACCTTACATATTTTGACAAATCATCATGAATATGCCAATCATGACTGCTACTCTTGTGACACTAGTTACTTGTTCCTGCAGGAAGAGGAGAGATTTGATGGAGAGTATTAAGAGCTACAAGCCCACAGTCTGCTCTGTGTCCCAGGTTCGGGTTCTGCTCATTGGACCAGTTGGAGCTGGAAAGTCCAGCTTCTTCAACTCTATCAACTCTGTATTCAGAGGCCACGTAACCAGCCAGGCCATCTCGGGCAGCTCCACCACCAGCCTCACCACGCAGGTCAGTTCCTGACGGTTAATGATTTCCATTTGGGGTGACTGATTTCAAAATGGAAATTCTGCCCTGTCCCTGTTTTGTGATTTGTGTTTCCTTCACGTTGTACGAGACAGTTTCGCTCCTACTCTTTGAAAGCTGGACGAGAAGGAAAGCCTCTGCCAATCATCTTGTGTGATACCATGGGACTGGAGGAAGGCACAGTGTCTGGGCTTAATGTTGATGACATCAGCAACATCCTTAAAGGTCATCTGCCAGACCAATATCAGGTAATATCAGGTATCATTTTGTTACACTGAACACAATATTGAATGTATGAGCCATTGGTTTGGCTTTGGTTAACTCAAACTGTCTCTGTCTTTCCCCTCAACTGTGTGACTCAGTTCAACCCCTCAGCTCCACTGCATTCGGAGGCCCACGGCTATCGTAAATCTTCGTACCTTAAGGACAAGATCCACTGTGTGGCCTATGTCATTGATGGCTGCAAAGTCTCCATCATGCCCACTAAGCTGGAAGAGAAGCTGGAATCTATCCGCAGAAACATCAACTTAATGGGTCAGTCAACTTTAGTCCCACTGCCACTTCATTATACATCATTGCATGGGATCCCCCACGACAACCACCTTACCAACAGAATAGGCAACAAAACCAGGGGGGTGGTAATCAGTTCAGACCAGACTAGACTTTATCCTCCTCGTGTCGCCACGTTTCCAACAACAGACTAACACAATGCCATTAGATGACCTCAATCCTCCAGGAGGACTGAGAAGAGCACAACCACATTTCCTCTTATTCACCTATCTTTCTTTCTCTCTTTGTTTCCATTTTGTTTTGTGCTTTAAGAGAAATGCTGATGTATTGTTGGTCAAACTACAAGGGTGTGCCAACCAATGTCTGGAATAAGCTAGGGACAGTTAAGAATCATCTGCCCAAACTTGGCTTCTATGTCAATGGCCAGACATTAGCCTCTGAACCTCTGAACTGAACTGAACTGTTGAAATCATAACAACTATTCTCTCGTGTCAAGGGTATGTGGATTATACAACCGGCCCGTGTTTTCTGGACACAAGGACTGTTGGGCCCTTGGTTTGCTCCTAAGGCCGTGGCCAGCACCCCACCCGTCGGACCAACAGTGCACTTTATTTTACTTTATTCCATCATTTTATTTGAGTGTCTGAATTCTTATTTTGAAATGAATGCAATACAAAGGCACCTCCAATTGTCTCAACTTCTTCGAGTCTGTACATTTTCACAATGGACTGAGAATAGCAGTGTCCATGGCATATGTACTACGTTCTGTTAACAATCCACAAAAAAGTGCTCTGTCTTTCAGAAATGCTAATAGTAGTCTAGCAACAATGAAAAATCATTTTAAGTATTTTAAAAGTGGTGTCCCATTATTTTGAGCGCTTGATACCCGACAGTCTGCAAATGTTGGACGTTTTCTTTCTCTCTGGTTTTTCAGGATTCCTCAGCTGGTCCTGCTCACTAAAGTAGACGAAGCCTGCCCTTTGGTGAAAGAGGACGTGAGAAACGTCTATAGGAGTTACTACATTAGGCAGAAGGTGAGGATTTTATACTTCAAACTGCCACAGGATTTGTTGTACTTCAGGTTTGTATTGTATTTGTAGCTTATTTGAAATGTTCAACTGACATACCAGTCAAAGTCCGTCCATTAGTGTGTGTAATACTGGACTGGTGTAAGTATAGGCATCGTTTCAGCCTTTCCAAAGTTGAAAGGACAAATCAAAACAAATTTAGCAGTGATTTTACAAAAGTCTGCATATTTTTCTGTTATCTTTGGGAAAAAACCCAACTATAAATCACCCTCATCTGAATT
>JBBNBP010001755.1:0-15573 GCA_039737535.1 Lagodon rhomboides | reverse complement strand
ATGCCATGTCCACATGTATCTGTCACGGTGCTACTTCGGCAGCCTGGTTTTTCTTGTTTTCTGTGTTCTGCCTTTCCCCCTCCTTCCTCCCTTACCTGCTCCCTTCCCTACACAGTGCCACTCTCCAGTGTTTTCTGATACTAAGAGTATTTTGTCTGTCAGTGTTTCTGCTTTTGCACTAATGCTTATATCTTTGTAGGCTTGTCCGCAGAAACCTCCAGCGGCATTCTGCTCTGCTTCCTGCCCGCCTGCTCTCCTGAGTTCCTCCACACCCTGCCTTGCCTGCCTGCCTGCCTGCCTACAAACCAGGCCTTCTCCTCCACTTTACCCTCCAGAGATCACCGTTGGTACCATAAATCATTTGCTCACTACTTCCTGTCTCCGTTCTCTGCAGTTTGGTCTTAAAATATAACCTAACCGTAACAGTATCTTCCTTACGTGAATATTGCATGATAATAAACAGTGAGGGGTCTGTTAAGAATTATTCAAGTTAGAAACGGTTTTGTATTCATGCTTTTATTTTGAAGTGAGCGTTTTATTTTGAAGACAGTTTCATGCAGTTCCTTTTTCTGCCTCACGTTCACCGATTGACCATTGTTTACAGTGGTACGGCAGTCACTGACGATGTAAGTTATGTTCATAGTGATGTGAAATGAATGTGTACATGCGACTTACTTTTCTGATAGTGATATGTCGCTCCTGGTGTATATTTACACTCGTTAAATTGTCCGTTTTCACCCGTTAGCATGATCGCGAGTTAGCATCTATAACTGAGTTGGAGTGAGTTTGTTATGACTGGTGGCCTTCACATTACTTTCGGTTTACATGTTTGTGCTACATAATTAAAAGTTAAAGCTACGTTTATGAATACTAAGTGATTGACATCGAGATAAATATATTTTATTTACTGTGAAGCAGTTGTTTAGGCTACTCTATTTAATTGCATATATATTTAAAGCAGTACACAGTGATAATTCAGTCCTTTATTTCTTGTGATATATTTTCAAAAACTGCATTGTACCAGAACACGTTGCTGTACAGTTCTACAGTAACGTTAAACGTCATAGACTCCATTGATGTCTCGTGTGCTTTCTGACCGAAGCCCTGCAGTGGTCAATTAGGCTAAAATCAGCTTCAGAGGTCACAATCCTCAACAGGGTCGATATGAGTTTGCTAAATTATACACAGCTTGAACAGCATTAGTAATAGCAACAGTATGAACACTTCAAATGAAGTTGCCAAGATATATACAGCAAGAAAACACTATGAACGTGTAAGCACAGTATGCAGCGCAGATGTATAAGTAGTGCAGTAGTAAAATCATCAAGTGTTTTCTGGGGGATTGAAAATACAACCAGGTAGAAGTAACTGTAAGGTAAGAGTCATACCAAAGGTCAGCACAGGTAAACGACACAGTTCCAAGACACAGTTCCACTGACTCCATATTTAATCCTGTGCATTCATTTTCATTGATGTAGAATGCCTAACTTCTATTTGACATCTGCAAGAGCTGTGCTGATCACACCTGTTGGACGTTTCTCTGGGCCCATGCTCAGTTCTGGCACATCTGTGAGATGAGGTTTCTATATTGCATCCCATCCATGGATTTGCATTGTTTGTAGAATGCACAACTTTTTTTTAGAAACTCACAACAGCCGTACTATATGTTGGTGAGCATCACTTTAATTACAAAATAGATGTGAGCATCCACTGTGCAGAGACATTTTACATGCTTTTGAGGTCAGGTTCAGGTCCTGCACTCACAAACAGCAGCACAACAAGACTTCTGTGATGTCACATCCTGTTTCTTGTTCAATTTGGCCCTTTCATCCAATACAACCTGTTGAATGCTGTGGATGTTTCTGTTGAGACCCACAATTTCAAAATGGATTCTTAACTGAACTTAGTGTCCCAGAATTCCCCATTCTTCACACCTCGGTGCAAAATTAATCTTTGAGCTACTATTGGTCAGGGTGACAGACCCCCCTCTGACCAGATTGTTCTTTCTCTTTCTGTCGCCCTCCACTCCTTCAACTTCTTATCCTCAAGGGCTCCTCTCCATCTCTCCCCCACGGGGCTGCGAGGTGATCTCATTTAAATTGGATAATAAATTAAATAAATGAATTAATAATTATCCCTGATAATCATAAGTTATTGTTGATAGCCAAATTTAACCTAAAACTCACTTTTAGTGCTCCATGACTACTACATAATTGTGCCTCGTGTGATGCAGTGCACAACATTTCTCTGGTGACATCACTGAACGGAATTCATCAGATTACATGCAGCTTCCTGTGGAGCCACAAAAGGCTTTATACTACCTTTTCCACACATGCAGCAGTAGTACTCCCCAGGACCTGTAAACACACGTTCATGTGTAAAATAAGTGGAGTTACCCTTTAAGATCAATTCCTTGAAACTATACTGGCAGGAGCAGCAGAGGTCTCACACTGACTGATTAACTTTACAATGCATAAATAAATGATCACATGCAGAGATTGAGCCTGTAACAGTTGTAATGTTCCTTTAACAACGTAAATGTAACAGTGCCAGGCCGTCACTGAGTGGCGCCTTTGTTTTGGTCAGTTGAGAAGATGAGAACACGATGAGTGGACGCCATTATTGAGCTCCCATATTTCTCTTTTTCTTTGATTCTCAACTCAGCTACAACAGTGAGTAACGTGAGACCGCTTTGTCATGTATGATATAACGTGGTGTTTTGCTCAATAAAGTAGCAACAGTCGTGAAGTCCCAAGTCAACTATTTTGTGGACTTTCCTTTTTTTTTTCTGCTCACACCACCACTCACGAAAGAACTGTTACAAGCCCACATGACCAAATGTGTGTTATTTAAAAAAAAAAAAAAAAAGAAATAGTGGGCATGTAGATGAAAATGAGACTTTACTTTGGAAACACCAGATCTGAAGAAAATTGGTCACATAAAACTGTTGAAATGTACTGATAGGTATCAGATAATTAATACTTGCTGCATTAAAAGGGACAGCCATTCAATCATTCAATCTTTATTCAAACAGAGCGGCCCAGCGTGAGCAGGCTTCTTTTGCATGGCCACTGTGTGCACACAGGACATGTAAGACGTTCAAACCATCAAGACAGGGACTGCAAACATATCAAATACATGACAGATATGTGGTTTATTGCCACACACATGGATTACTTAACTAAAGTGTTGATTCAGGACACTATTCAAGCGCACAACATCCGGAGTGCAGGGACAGACTCGGAGCAAGAGGCAAATTGCACGTGAACATAGGTGGCGTCTATTACTTTCAGTGAAGATTTGATTGTTTAATGTGAGTGGCTGTGCCAACACTCTGTGTGTGCAGAGGTGAGCGAGAAGTACTGAGTCACTGTGAGTTTAAAAGCCTTCTTCATTAGACACGTCTGTAACACATCTGATTTATGTTTGTTTTATCATTTATTTTCAGCATGAAACTAATATAACTTGTTGTTAGCTGTTACTATGAGTAACCATCAGTGCACAAAATTGTATTATTAATGTGTTGGACTCATGATATGCAGCTGAGATCAAAGAGTAATAATGCAAAGCAAGAGAAGTCACTCCTCCATGTTTGACTTTGCTAATGCCTCTTTATTTCAACAGCTAGAGGTGTAATAATGCAGAAGTAATACATTTGCAGACTTTTAATATGAAGTAGTGCTGTCCTGAGTGAACAGAAAGGGAAGAAGAGGGGTGGCCATGCGAGGAAAGGGTGTGAGCTATCTCAGCTGTCTTGAGTTACAGATCCTGGGTGATAACACAAAAATGGGATGGGGCTTATTTCCACCAATCAGGCAGGCCGTGAACAGTCAGTCGGAGCTCGCTATAAAACAGGCATCTGCCAAATTCCAGCTTCACTCCTCACTTCTTCCACTACTCACAATTTCAGCCGCCGTCAAGCTTAACACTTCACTCTGAAACCATGGCCAAGGACATGACTCTGCTGTGGGGCTCCGGCTCTCCTCCCTGCTGGAGGTTGATGATCGCTCTGGAGGAGAAGAACCTGCAGGGCTACAACCAGAAACTGTTTTCTTTTGAGAAAATGGAGCACAAGTCCGAGGAAGTCATGAAGATGAACCCCAGGGGACAGGTTAGTTAACTGTTACCTATAAATAATACATATCATCTTACTGTGTCAACCTGCGTTTCCTGATGCACACAACTTTATATTTTTTTTAATGACAAAAATAATAGTCAAACATAAACTTTTCATTCCTCTCATTCTTTGTTAAAGCTTCCTGCCTTCAAACATGGAGACAAAGTCCTGAATGAGTCCTACGCTGCCTGCCTGTACCTGGAGGTAAAAGCTTAGCCGTAGATAATATTTTATGCTGCCACCAAGGAGTTAATAATGAGCGGGCTACTTGTGATCTGTATTTAACAATGCCTCCTAGACAAACACACTACACGGCTGAGGAAAAGAGTCCGGAGCTCCATGCAGCTGTTCACAGTAGTTGCTCTTTTCATGTCTCAACAACAGAACCAGTTCAAGTCCCAGGGAAACAAGCTGATCCCTGACTGCCCCGCTGAACAGGCAATGATGTACCAGCGCATGATGGAGGGTCTCACACTACACCGGAAAATGAGTGTGTTAACCCTGATGCTGTTTTTGCAAAACAAGACACACACTTTGACCCCATAAGTCGTGCATATTAATGATATAATTACAACACCTGAGCAACTTAGATTTTGTTATTAAGTTTGATCTCATGGCTTCATGACTCAAGTCTGCCTTCAGGGACTTTGAGCTACTTTGCTCTGCCCCCTCCTCAAGAGACCCGAGTTGTTAAAAAAAACTCCCATGCACTAATGAGCTGTGCATTCACATAATTAAGCCATGGCACCGTGTATCAGGTCTATGTGGTGCATCCCTTAAAACAGGGAGTGATGCTGTAAGGTCATATGTTAATCCCACAAAAGGATCACATGCTCAGGCCCATAGACATATATACATAGACGCCTCACTGAGCGCTGAATTGTACATCAACTTCGCCGCCATATTGGATGTGGCAGCTCTGCCCCGTGAACTAATACAAGTCAATGGAGTGAACTGTATAAAGCGTCCTTCTACAAAGTGCGATAAGTTGATGCCTCTCATTTACCCATTTATACACATACAGATATATTTGGGAAACAGATGGGTACCAAAAACAACGTTTGTAACGTTCTCTAATGATTATACACTTTAACTATTCTTTATGTTTAGTATACAGGTAGGTACCAAACCCACGGATGTATTTATCTAATGTTTTTGTGAGTGTTTACAGCTGCCAATGTATTTAACGGTCTTACTGTGATGATAAATGACAGTTAAATATTGAATCTGTCTATGATAACCACATCCTGACATGTGAATGTGTCATCTGTTTACCATACTGTCAACTTAAATATGGACAGCTGTCTGCATTATATATGAATCAGAATCAGAAATACTTTATTGATCTGCAGAAAATAAAAAATAATTATATTAATAATAACTATATATATGGTGGATATTTATAATAGTAGCCTACTGCAATTTCATTTTTTTTTACCATGAAATGTTATTGTATAGAATGCCATATTTTATAATGTTCTGTCTTGGAGTATATAACTTCATGACTAAAAGAAAGAAAGCAGGCTCACTGCCAGTTGCAGTTTCTTATCTTGATTTGCAGACTTTGTTAATTTGTTGACTCCATGATTGTTATTGGTTTGTAGATTATCAAAAATCAGTGTATTTATAAAAACGGTTGGTCTAAATCAGTTACATGTAAACATTGGTGCTTTTTATTCCCGCAGACGTCACATTTACATGTCAGGATCTGGTTATTATAGACACAGATCCAATATTTTACTGTCATGTATCATCACAGTAACAGCGTTACATACATTGGCAGCTGTAAACAATCAAAAAAACATTAGAAAATGAAAATACATCTGTGGGTTTGGTGCAGACCTGTATACTAAACATATAAAGAGTAGTTAACGATCATAATCATCAGAGAACGTTACAGACGTTGTTTTTGGTTCCTATCTGTTCCCCAAATATATCTGTACATGTGTGAATGTGTAAATGAGAGGCATTAACTTATAGCATTTGTAGAAGGGCACTTTATAAAGTTCACTCCATTGACTCATATTAGTTCACGGGGCACTGACTCCAACCTCGACTGCAGGAGACACAGAGCCAATTGGCCCACGAATGTGGGAGTGGCTGTTTCATGACTGAAAATCTGTTTCGACATTTTTCAGTTGACGTCATCGCCGACAACTGGAAGGTCCCAGAGGGAGAGAGACATGCCTCTGCTGTGAAGAGGAAGGAGATTCTGAGTGCTGAGCTCAAGCTGTGGGAGGGTTACCTGCAGAAGGTAAGCCTGAAGATGATCAGATACTGTACCCTCAAGACAATAAATGAATATATAAATAAATAAAAAGACATGCTACAGAAGCGCAGAGGAAGGTTTTAAGATAGAGTGACACGTGATCAGGAGTTGTTGAATTACTGCATGGAGGTCCTCCGCCGGACCACAGAGGCTGGTCCACTGCAGCACAATTGGTCCACCATCTCCATCTTCCCCGAATAGTCACCGAGTGTGGCCCGGGGCGAGATTGGCGTTTAATGATGTCAGGAAACTGCTTCGAGGACGTGATGGCATCCGGTACGGGATACTTCATCCAGCCCGGCTTCAGATCACACACAACGGGACCGAGTTACTGTTTCACGACGCGGCCGAGGCTATGGCTTATGTGAAGGCAAACATCCTCTAAAGATTATATATCTGTCTCACTGTGTTATGGACCTCACACTCACAGCATGTATAGTGGACTGTTCTCCCTGCCTTTTCCCTTCATTTTCTCCAGTAAGTGAACATCACACATGAACACTGTTTGGTGAAAGTGGAATAAAGTAAGGTATGGACTGTTCTGGGGAGGCTGGAGTAACAGGATCACTGGTTATTGCTGATAACCACAGTTTAGACTATAATCTGTTGTATTAGTCATTTACACAATCAGCCATCTCAGTTTTACAATTATATTTAAGAGTATTGAATGGCCAAGAAATGTCTAGAGGTGTTGACTTACTGTTAAAACAACGCCACCTTTTTATTTTTCATTTCATTTATTTTCTTTATTCATTTAAGTTGCATTTAGATAAGAGCAGAGCAACCTGCAGGACGTTTCCTCTCACAAGCACGTAATGTGTGGATTTTTTTGCAAGGGGTTTAGTAGTCACCACGTTCCCATTGGTGACTGGGGATGGGAGAACACTGCACTGAACTCAAATTTTTTTTTTCCCTTTTTTGTCTTGTCTGTTAATGTCTTAGTAGAGGAGTTTATCACTTTTATAGTTCATGAGGTCCATCATATATTATTATATAGTTAAATGTATGTCCCCTATGACAGAATATGGTCACACCACACCTAAACGTGAATGTGAACAAACCAGGTGGTTGTCAGGTCCCTTTTGTGAGCTAAACCATCCAGTGAAGCGTAAAAAAGTGTTTTCACATTTAAAATAACTTAATATAGGGATTGCTTTCCTCTAAGAAACCCACCTTTAACACATTTGATCATTTTAGACTAAGGGCAGGATGGGTGGGTCAATCCTATCATTCGAATTTTCAAACAAAATCTAGGGGAGCTGCAATTGTTATTAATAAAAATGTTCCATTCATCATGTCAAGGGTTGAGGCAGATGCCAGTGGTTGCTACATAATAGTTGTGGGTAGGTTAAACGACACCCCTGTCATCATGGCAAATGTGTATGCACCAAATTGGGATGACCATACATTTTTTACTTTTTTTTTCTTATGTCTACCCAATATGGCCACGCATCACCTCATACTAGGGGGAGATATGAATCAAACAGGATTAATCAAAAGTTGTCATTTCTTTTCTAATATACGCAGACTCATGAATATCCTTTACAATCCCACTCCGCCTGAAATACTTTTATCACTCGATGCTGAGAAAGCATTTGATTGGATGGAGTGGGATTATCTCTTCTAAACTCTAAAAAGATTTCGACTTGGTGTAAAGTTCACCTCATGGATTCGAGTTCTCTACTCTCTCCCTTTAGCAGCAATTTGTACAAATAATAATCTGTCTACCTTTTTTTCATTAGTCCTTGGGAACAGACAAGGCTGCTCTTTGTCTCTACTTTTACTTGCCTCGGAGATAGAACCACTAGCGATTGCACTACGTGGCGACATTGCAATTAAAGGTATACAGAGGGGAAACATAAAGTATCCCTTTATGCGGATGATATGCTCATATACCTATCTGACCCGCTAAGTAGTGTGCCACGAACAGTTACCTTACTAGATACATTTAGGAGAATATCGGGTTATAAAGTTTATACATAAAAAAGTGAACTGATGCCCATCAACCCTGCAGCAGAACAGATTGTGTTTAGTTCATTGCCCTTTAAAGTAAGTATAAATGAATGATTAAATAAATAATATATTTTTGTACATTTGGCATGGTGCAAGGGATGGGGGTGTGTATTGGAGTCTGTTGGACTATATTTAACTGTATCTCAAATTGTATTTTGTATAATCTACAAATGACTAAACATACCTCGAACAAAAAAAGATTTTGTTTGGATATCCAACAGACATTTACTCCAGAGACACCTAGCAGCGTCTCTTACTCAGTCTCACGCAGTGTTGGCAGGGGGACAGTTAGCTCGCCTCCCAAGAACCTAGCTGTTTCTTCATGCTGATTTGATATTGGTGATAATTATAATATGGTAACTGATTTCATGAAAGCACACTTATTTTGATTGCTAATGTGTTGTGTATTTGTTCAAGAAAATATTTTTATAAGACAATGGCTTTTTTTTTCTTTTTTCTTTTCTCAGTAGCTTCCATGTCATGTGACCTAATGTCAAACTGTATCACTACACAGTTCACATAAGACACACCTCTTTTTATTGGATTCTACGTCTTTTTCTATTTAGCAGTACAATACTTGTAGGCTACAAGCATCTATCACAGCTAACGGTTAATAGAGAAAGAAATGCGTGCAGCTGACATTAGAATCCTGGTTGTCAAATCGGCCAACCAGTACACGAATGTGGTCATATCTCCCTTTTTTTCTGTCTTCTAGACTTCAGGCGGTTTCCTGGCTGGAAAGACCTTTTCACTGGCTGATGTGTGCGTTTATCCAAGCATCTTTGTTATCTTCCATTTTGGGTATGTGGATTAAATAACTTAAAGCTTCTTGACGAAACAAATGTTGGGGCATGGGGGCAAACATTCGCAATGCCTTAACTTGGATTCATTATTAGCTTTTCTCTATTCTATAGGGTATGCGAGGAGCGTTACCCTATACTGGCAGCCTACTGTAACCGTCTGAAGGACAGACCCAGCATCAAAGCCAGCTGTCCTCCAACCTGGCCGGAGAACCCACAGACTCAAGATACGCTGAAAGACGTCTGAGATGCTGACACACTGGAACAGTTCCTGTTGTAAAATATGTAACCACTCCTTGCATTGCACTACTGCAGCTGGCAGCACTTTAAAGAAATTTGCATTTGCTTTTACTGTGGTTTTTGATTTCCTAACACAATTTGGTTGAGAGTGATACTGCAGATTGTGCTGTGAACAAAGGCAATAAAAACTGACATGCAGCTAAGTTGCGTTCTGTATTTATTTGAAGTAAAGAATCCACTGAGCCCTCTTTAAGCCCATTTTTGACTGGAATCTGTTGAACATAGGTGAATCCAACAAGGAGCCATGATATTGGCTGTTTCTACACCAAGATATTTGACTATAAGCATCACGGTCTTTCATAGAAAGTTTTAATGCTATTCTTTTTTTCCATATACAAAACTGTTGAGGTGAAAACGTCCAACTGAATTTCTGCACCTCACAGTTTTGACAGCAGAGGCCACCCAACACCAAGAAACCACTGCTGCTGTTCACCTCCTTCTATAATGTCGCCATGCTGCTCTTTGAACCCACAACTCCTGTTTGACTGACAGGAGTCAAATCATTGTACAAATCACAGTCCGGGTTAGTGGAAAAGTTTATTTGAACATTACTGGCAGTTTAGTCCCTTGTGGTGGGTTCAAAGCAAATGAAACCATAATGTCTGCAGGTGATTTGCCAGTTTCAGGCCTCTGAGCAATGTTGCATCCCCACGCACAGTAGGAAATAATGATTAGATTGTCTCTTGTTCAACAGTCCAATCAGCAACTTTAAAGGGGCGCTTTGTAAGACATGGTCAGAATTTGTGTATGAAATATTAAAAAGATGAACTAACATCAGTGGAGACTTAATTACCTACTTTCCTTACTAAACATATAATACAACCTGAATTTAAGTTTGCCTCTTGATCTAAGACAAGCTTAACTAAGTAAGAAGTAAGATGTGAAAATCTTCCAGCTCTACATGCTGTTTTTGCCTGCTGCTGATACCCATCCCACTTTCACTCCTTTGCAGTTTAGTACCCCTGCCGTCCTGGTCATAGCCATAGCCATAGTCCTGCTTGGAGCTGCTGTAAATCACCTCCATACTATACCCCTGGTCTTGAAGCTAGCATCTGTCTGCCTGGTGTTAATGCCATGTCCACATTTATCTGTCACGGTGCTACTTCGGCAGCCTGTTTTTCTCTTGTTTTCTGTGTTCTGCCTTTCCCCCCTCCTTTCTCCCTCACCTTCTCCTTCCCTGTGTGTGTGTATGTGGGCGTGGCACAACCAGCAGCAGCAGCAGCAGAGTGGCACACCTGAGTCAGATCATCTCGTCACCCACCGGCTTTATCTACCTGGTCTTTCCACCACCTAGGCGCTAGATTTTTATGTCCCATGTGGTGACTACACAGTGCCACTCTCCAGTGTTTTCTGATACTAAGAGTATTTTGTCTTTCAGTATTTCTGCTATTGCACTAATGCTTATATCTTTGTCGGCTTGTCCGCAGAAACCTACAGCAGTGTTCTGCTCTGCTTCCTGCCCGCCTGCTCTCCTGAGTTCCTCCACGCCCTGCCTTGCCTGCCTGCCTGCCTGCAAACCCAGGCCTTCTCCTCAACTTTACCCTCCAGAGATCACCGTTGGTACCATAAATCATTTGCTCACTACTTCCTGTCTCCATTCTCTGCATTTGGGTCCTAGAAATATAACCTAACCGTAACAGTGTCTTTGTGACGTGAATATTGCATGATAATAAACAGTAAGGGGTCGATATGAGCTTGCTAAATTATACACAGCTTGAACAGCATTAGTAATAGCAACAGTATGAACACTTCAAATGAAGTTGCCAAGATATACAGCAAGAAAACACTATGAATGTGTATGCAGTACAGATGTATAAGTAGTGCAGTAGTAAAATCATCACGTGTTTTCTGGGGGATTGAAAATACAACCAGGTAGAAGTAACTGTAAGGTTAGAGTCATACCAAGTCTAGTCTTGGTCAGCAGTTGAATGTTTCGCAGGAGGGAACAGGGTTCAGCAACACCATCCACATGTTTTTCATATGATTCCTGAAGCTTTCTTTCATTCAAGTTGTCTTTTTGAGCACAGCTGCACTCCAAAAAGAGTCAAGACAGGGACTACAAACTGTCATGGTTCTGTGTTTTGGTGTGTCTTATGTTTTGATTTCCATGTCCTCTTGTGTCCTTTCAGTGTCTCTTGTGCTCTCCCTTCTGTTTTCCCCTTGTTGCATGTATGTCTGCCACTGTTATTTCTCCTCTGTGCTTCCCCCTTGTTATCTCACCTGTTCCTCATCCCCTCATCAGTGTGTCTGTGTATTTAAGCCTTTGTTCTCCATGCACTCCTTGGCCGCGTTTCCCAGAGTCGCTCTTAGCGCTTAAGAAGCTCTTAAGCAGTGGGGAGCTTCCTGGAGGTGGTGGGGGACGGCACCGGCTTCAGCAAGGCATCGGTTTCACGGAGTGTGGCAGCCTTGACACCGATCCTCCTGCGCCATGCCCGGAGACACATCAGGATGCCCACCACGCGGGACAAGGCCCGCCAGGTCCACCATGGATTTCACGCCATGGCTGGGATCCCCGGGTGATTGGTGTCGGGGATGGCACACTGATCCCAATCCACAACCCCTCCCTGGTGGATCCATGCTGGATTGGGAGGAAACATTACGCTGCCATCAACACTCAGGTGGTGGTGGACCACGATGGCCTCATCACCGACATCGTTGCCAGGTGGCCAGGAGGCACACACGACAGCTTCGTGTGGGCCAACTCAGCTGTGGGGCAGAAGGCTGGTAGAGGAGAGTTCGGCAGGAGCATCTTCCTCGGAGACAGTGGCTACCCTCTCCGGAGATACCTCGTGACACCGGTATCCAGGGGTGAAAGTAAGCCGGTACGGTCCGGTACTGCGTACCACTAAAAGATTCAGAGGCGGTACTCAGTACCAGGAAGATCATAAGAGAGAGGCTGCCTGCACTCTGGGTCAGAAAATAGATCAATAGCAATATGCAGTCTTGAAAACTGCTTTGTCTGTTAATAAAAACTCCTTTTAACTAATTCCGAATTGTTTCTGAACTGCCCGTTGTGTTTTAATCCATGCTGTACAGAGCCTTGGCCGGGCATCCCCTCTCTTCCTCAAGGCTCTTGCCCTGCTTTTCTTCCCCTCCTCTCGGAGAGAGCCTGGTGATCTCTGCACCCAGCATTCGAAACGTGTACCACACGTTTAATGTTCGTTGCAAAATGTCCCAATTAAAATCAGTAGGAGAGTAAGCAGTTGTGCTTCGTGTTATTTTGTTCAATTTTAACGATACAGAACAGCTCGGAAAATGAACTGCTTATGAGCGAACGACCGGAGAGTTCACTCAGCAGTACGTGAGTGCGCATGCGCGTCTGCTTCCGAAACACAGTGGTTGCTATGGGGATCAGTGCGTTTGATTTAATGCACTGGGATGTTTTCCACAAGTGGTCCACAGACGTCAAGAAACGCCGCTTGCGCCGGGACAGGACGAACAATAAATTACACCAACTCCATGGGCCTACAGGTAGCCCACAGTAAAATATTGAAATGTTTTTATTTGTTTGGGCTTTAACTTTTCTATTTTAAAATGCATGAAGTGAGAGAGAGATGAAGGTTTTGGTAATCGTACCGGCAAGAATTTAAAACTACTTTCACCCCTGCCGGTAACCAACCCAACAACACCACAGGAGGAGAGGTTCAGTGAGGCCCACACACACACCAGGACCCACGTTGAACGGGTGTTTGGCAGGTGGAAGTCCCGTTACCGATGTGTCCATCGTTCGTCGGGGGGGCTGCGCTTGTCACCTGTGAAATGTTGCCCCCACTAATGCCTTCAGAGGCCGTCTTTCCAATGATGGAGAGGACTTTTTCCTCGTCGGGAGTGAGGGTTGTACCCCCAGGTGTGCCACCGCCCGTGCCCATGCTCTCTCGCCTCACCTTTGCACTTTTTTTTTGGTTTGGCTCTGAAAGTCCTGCCACTTCTTCCACACAGCACACCAGTCTCGCAGGCCACAGGGACTAGAGGGGGACATCTTTTGGGCTATTGCCTGTCAAATTTGTTTTTTTAAGGTGATGTCTTTTTTCCCCTTTGTTCCCCCAAATAACACCTCGCGGTGCTGCCAGAGCTCGTCCACTAATGTGGCCATCTCCTCTGCGGTACACGAGGGTGACCTCTTGCTGCGTTTGCTGCCTGCTTTCTCCATTCCCACGTGTGTGCGTATCCACAGTGGGGTATATATGCGTTAATGGGCTTGATTACTACTTGGATACACCTGTTAGCTGTGATCACACACACACACACACACACACACACACACACACACACACACACGTAGCCTAATTGCACAGGTGTGTGGGGACCACAGGGTGACTTAAGCGCTGATAAAGTGGTGGGTGATCGATTTGCCTGGCATCGATTGATTTATATTTCAGCACCACGGCGGTGGACAGCTCCCACTAAGAGCTTCTTAAGAAGCTTTTTTGGTGGGATCTTAAGAAGGCAGTTAAGAACGCGTCTGGGAAACACCCCTATCTTAGCGCTCCTTCTTAGCCGAACCCTTCTTAAGAGCCTTCTTAAGTCCTTAAGAATGATCGAATCTGGGAAACGAGGCCCTTGTCGGTTTGTTGTATCCGTTTCTGTTCCTGTTCTGATGTCCTCCTCGAGCTTCCTTGTGTCTCCAGTCTCCCAGTGGTATGTGTTTTTTGGATTTGGACTTTTGTTTTTTCCATGTTTGATTTGTACTTTGCCTTTTTGTTGCACTTTGTTTAACTGTTTTATTTTGCTACTTTGTTTTTGGTTCCCTGGACTCTTGTTTCTTTTTTGAGTTTCTGGTTTTTGTAGCATTCAGCTTTGTTTTTAATAAAGCTCGCTTTTTGTTTCTCCCATCCTACTTCCTGTTCTGATCTGCATTTGGGTCCTTCAATTCCCCTTCACCCCTATTGTGACACAAACTGTATCAAATACATGACAGATATGTGGTTTATTGCCACACACATGGCATGGATTACTTAACTAAAGTGTTGATTCAGGCAACTATTCAAGCACACAACATCTGGAGTGCAGGGACAGACTCGGAGAAAGAGGCAAATTGCATGTGAACAATGAACAAGCAATACTCAGAGCCCCCTTCAATGTCACTCTCGAGCGTAGGTATACATGACATAGGTGGCGTCTATTACTTGCAGTGAAGATTTGATTGTTTAATTTGAGTGGCTGTGCCAGCACTCTGTTTGTGCAGAGGTGAGCGAGAAGTGCTAAGTCACTGTGAGTTTAACAGCCACTGTCAGGACGCTGTTTAAAGTGCAACAGGGAATCATTTAATCAGGAAGAACAGTTTAAGATAACATAACAACATAATTAACTAAGATAATATTGACATAGGTTTGCACGGATACAGATTATATAAGTAATGTTTGTTGGAAGGCTTTGCTTATATAAAGGCACATCAGTACCGGTTCAAAGTTTATTTGAACATTACTGGGCAGTTTAGTCCCTTGTGGTGGGTTCAAAGCAAATGAAACCATAATGTCTGCAGGTGATTTGCCTGTTTCAGGCCTCTGAGCAATGTTGCATCCCCACGCACAGTAGGAAATAATGATTAGATTGTCTCTTGTTCAACAGTCCAATCAGCAACTTTAAAGGGGCGCTTTGTAAGACATGGTCAGAATTTGTGTATGAAATATTAAAAAGATTAACTAACATTGTCAGTGGAGACTTAATTACCTATTTTCCATAAAATACAACCTGAATTTAAGTTTGCCTCTTGATCTAAGACAACCTTAACTGGCTCCCTAATCTGCCAAATCCACACTTAATTTAAATTCCACATAAATGAAATAAAATTAACCATAGCCAACCAACAGTCTTGGTTTGTTTTTCCACAATCAAATCTTATTTGGTTGAAATAAAGCCTAAATTCACAAAGTAAGATGTGAAAATATTCCAGCTCTACATGCTGTTTTTGCCTGCTACTGATACCCATCCCACTTTCACTCCTTTGCAGTTTAGTACCCCTGCCTTCCTGGTCATAGCCATAGTCCTGCTTGGAGCTGCTGTAAATCACCTCCATACTATACCCCTGGTCTTGAAGCTAGCATCTGTCTGCCTGGTGTTAATGCCATGTCCAC